>JAJOOS010000502.1:0-66209 GCA_029582725.1 Solanum chiquidenum
ACCAAAAGACCCCTGACTTAATTGCTGTCGGAGTGATCGACGGATTGGACTGACGGGTCGTCAATCAATCGACGGTCCGTCGATTGGGTCCGTCGATCGAGTCTGCCCAACAGGGCTTCACTAAAACGAGCATAACTTTTTACTCGGAGGTCGGATTTTAGCAAACTCGGTGGCGTTGGAAAGAGGATTCAATTATCTATCATATAATAGGTCATGGGACACATAATTCCTTTTGTGCTAAAAGTTATGACCATCTGAAGTTGGCCCATCAACAATTTTAAGCTAATTGGCTGTTGATCCTCATCTACGGTCAGACCTACGGACCGTGGATCTATTGACGGTCCGTGCTGGTCAACCGTCAATCGGGACTGAAGCTGGGTTTTTTTGGGGAATCGATCCACGGACACGAACTACGGTCCGTGACTTGACCTACGGACCGTAAGTCCGGTCGTGGGTCAACACTTAGCCAAATTTTTTGACTGAGTTCTGGGGAAGTTTTCTGTCACGAACCACGGACCTGCAGGACGGACCGTGAGTCCATCAACGGTCCGTGGATGGTATCCGTGAGTTCCACCTGTAACACCAGAAATCTAAAATCTCTATTTTCGGATACGGGGTGTTACAATTTATACCCTAAATACATGATAGATTCAAACCAAAATTACACCCGAAAACATGAATCATATCGCAACAAACCTCAACAAAAAATCCCACAAGAATTCAAACGAATTTCATCAAGAACTCAAAGGATTTACTTTCAAATCACACATATTTCGCTGAATTGAATCATGATTGGCGCGTGAGTGAACTAACCCAATGCTATGGAATCTCACATGCCTTTTAGGGATCACCCCCGACGAAATCCACAAGCTACCTTTGATGAAATCGACGAATCTTGGATGTTCTCCTCCTTTCTCCTCTTTTCTCCTCTTCTCCAAGCCCTAGCATAAAATTAACTTTTCTAAAATTTACTGAAATCTGACTTTATCCCAATTAAACTACTAAAAACGAATTAGAACAATTAGGTAAGGAAAATACTAAATTACCCTTCCAAAATCCAGTAGCCCAACTTCCAATGGGCATAACTTACTCATACTAACTCAGAATCGCGTAAACTTGGTGGCGATGGAAAGATCATTTCAAGAGATTTCTACCATATCTGGAAGTACACCTAACTCATCCTGAGCTAGGAGTTATGGCCATTTGAAGTTGACCGAAACTCAACTTTTCCTAACTTAAACAATTTTTTTCCAGATTTTCATTCTTTCCAAAAATGACTATTTCCAATTATTAGCTTCTTCCTAGTTATTTCAAATTACGAGATGTTACATTATCTCCCCCTTGGGAAAATTTATCCTCGAATGATATTACTCTTACTAGGCTTAGGGTGTAACATAAAATTCAAACACCGTAACAAGCAAATGCAAACAAACAACATGCTCACTCATAATTTAAAGAGCACTAAGAAGAAGATTAGTACCTTCATCTGTAGTTTCTTCAGATTCAAAGAGATATGAATATCTCTTCTTCATATCCTCCTCAGCTTCCCAAGTAGCTTTCTCAACAAATTGGTTACTCCAAAGGACTTTGACTGATGCTACCTCCTTTGTTCTCAACTTGCGAACTTGGCGATCTAGAATCTGAACAGGAATTTCCTCATAAAATAAGCTATCTTTGATCCTAGTATTTTCAGTTGGTATGATCAATGAAGGATCGCCCATGCACTTCTTCAACATGGAGATGTGAAATACCGGATGAACTGCAGCTAACTCTTGTGGTAGCTCTAGCTCATAAGCTACATTGCCGATCCTCTTTGATATTCGATAAATTCCAATATACCAGGGACTAAGTTTCCCCTTCTTACCAAACCTCATAACACCCTTCATGGGTGAAACTTTTAGATATACCCAATCATCTACTTCGAACTCTAGCATCCTTCTCCTAACATTAGTGTAGGATTTCTAACGACTCTGTGCCGTTTTCAGCCTCTCTTGAATCACTTTCACCTTCTCCATAGCTTGATGGACTAAATCTGGTCCTATCAACCCTGCTTCACCAACTTCAAACAATCCAATAGGAGATCTGCATCTTCTCCCATAAAGAGCTTCATATGGAGCCATCTGGATGCTAGAGTGGTAACTATTATTGTAGGCAAATTCAATAAGGGGTAGGTGATCATCCCAATTACCTTTGAAATCAATCACACAGGCCCTCAATATATCCTCTAAAGTCTGAATAGTGCGCTCTGATTGACCATCTATCTGAGGATGAAAAGCAGTACTCAAGTTCACCTTTGAACCCAAGCCTTTTCGGAATGACTTCCAAAATTGTGCAGTAAATTGCGCACCTCTGTCTGAAATAATAGAGACCGGAACCTCATGAAGTCTTACCACTTCTTGAATATATAACTTAGCATAATCTTCTGCAGAATGGGTAGTCTTTATCGGCAAAAAGTTGGCTGATTTCGTCATTCTATCGACAATCACCCAAATAGAATCATGCTACCTACGAGACCTTGGTAACCCTCTGATGAAGTCTATTTTAATCATCTCCCACTTCCATTCCGGAAGTTCTATATTCTGAGCCAACCCACTAGGCCTTTGATGCTCCACTTTAACTTCTTGGCAATGCAGACACTTAGCAACAAACTCTGCTATGCCCTTCTTCATGCTACTCCACCAATAAACTTCTCTCAAACCACGATACATCTTTGTGGAACCCGGATGAATGGAATATCTGGAGCTATGACCTTCCTCCGTGATCCTCTCTTGAAGTCCATCCACCATAGGTACACACAACCTTCCTTCATATCTCAACACACCATATCCCCCTTGTTCAAAATCTAATACTTTTTGCTTATGAACATTTGCCTTCAATTCAAGCAAAATTGGGTCTTGGTCTTGCTTCTCTTTTACTTTTGTCACTAATGAAGATTATGCCCCATTCATTACCACTATGCCTCCTTCTGTGGAATCCATTAGTCGGACACCTAAGCGTGCAAGCATATGCACATCTTTTTCCAACTCTCTCTTTTCTTCCTCAACATGGGCGGTACTACCCATAGACAACCTGCTCAAAGCATCAGCAACAACATTAGCCTTACCTAGGTGGTACAGAATACTCATGCCATAATCCTTGAGTAATTCTAACCACTTCCTTTGTCTGAGATTAAGCTCTTTCTGAGTGAGCACATATTGAAGACTCTTGTGATCAGTGAATACATCAACATGAACACCATACAAATAATGACGCCATATCTTCAAAGAAAATACTACAACAGCCAACTCTAAGTCATGGGTTGGGTAATTCTTTTCATGAACTTTCAACTGTCTGGAGGCGTAAGCTATAACTTTGCCATTCTGCATTAATACACAACCCAAACCAACTCTAGATGCATCACAATACAACACAAAACCTTCAGTACCTTCTGGTAAGGTCAAAACTAGGGCAGTAGTCAACCTCTTCTTCAATTCCTGAAAGCTTTTCTCACAAGTTTCAGACCATTGCAATTTCACTGCTTTCTGTGTTAACTTTGTCAAAGGAGATGAAATGGATGAGAATCCTTCTACAAACCTTCTATAATAGGCAGCCAAACCCAAGAAACTCCTAATATCAGTCAGAGATGTGGGTCTGGGACAATTCTGCACTGCCTCTATCTTCTGAGTATCAACTCTAATTCCATCACCAGAAACTATGTGGAATAAAAAATGCCACAGACTTAAGCCAAAACTCACACTTAGAGAACTTGGCATACAACTCCTTATCTTTCAAAGTCTGAAGAACTATTCTGAGATGGCTAGGTTGATCTTCTTCATTCCTTGAATGGATTAGTATGTCATCAATGAGGACGATAACAAACATATCTAGATAACGTTTGAAGACTTTATTCATAAGGTCCATGAACGCTGCAGGTGCATTGGTTAAACCGAACGGCATGACCATAAACTCATAATGACCATAACGGGTCCTGAAAGTTTTCTTCGGAATATCACATTCCCTTACTCTCAACTGATGGTAACCCGATATGAGGTCAATTTTTGATAAACAAGAAGCACCCTGAAGCTGATCGAAAAGATCATCAATCCTTGGAAGAGGATACTTGTTCTTGATGGTAACCTTGTTCAACTGATGGTAATTTATACACATCCTAAGGGAACTATCTTTCTTTATCACAAATAAGACCGGAGCTCTCCAAGGTTAGACACTTGGTCGAATAAAGCCCTTATTTAATAGATCCTTTAACTGCTCTTTTCACTCTTTCAACTCTGCTGGTGCCATTCTATATGGCGGAATAGATATCGAACGAGTATCTAGAAAAAGATCTATACCGAAGTCTATCTCTCTCTCGGGAGGGACTCCGGGAAGATCATCTGGAAAGACTTTTGGAAACTCTTTTACTACTAAAACTGATTGAATAGGAGGTACCTAAACACTTGAGTCATTAAATCGGACTAAGTGATAGACATACCCCTTGGAAACTAACTTCCTTGCCTTAAGGTACGAATAAAACGACCCTTAGGCACTGCTGAATTGATTTTCCACTCTAAGATTGGCTCATTTTGAAACTGAAACTTAACTACTCTAGTTTTACAATCAAATGAGACATAACAGGCATGAAGCCAGCCCATACCAAGAATAACATCAAAATCTACCATGTCTAACTCAATTAAGTCAGCCATGGTACTCTTGTGATTGACAGAAATGGGACAATCATGATAGACTCAGTCTGCTAGAATAGACTCACCAATAGGCGTAGAGACACTGAATGGTTCATTAAGTTGCTCAGGCATAACATCAAAGTTCATAGCAACATATGGAGTTACAAAAGATAAACTCGCTCCTGGATCTAGCAAGGCATAAATAGTAAAGTCAAAGACTTGAATCATACTAGTGATAACATCTGGCGAATCCTCTAGCTCTTGGCGACTGTTAATAACATATAAGCGGTTTGTTCCTCCACCAGTATCAGAAATAGACCCTCTAGGTGAAGCTCTGTCCGGTAGAGGAACTGAAAAAGACTGGACTCTATTGCCCCCATTACCATTTCCTTTCTTGTTCTTTGGACACTCTTGCATGAAATGCCCATTCTGACCACACTTTAAATAACCAGTGGAGCCCTCACGACAATTATCTAAGAGGTTCCTACCACACTTGGCGCATGCAGGAGGCTTACTACCCCCTTGCACCACACTACCTTGGGAATAAGCAGGTTTAGCTCTGAAGTTCTGATTATTGTACTCACCTTTGTTCTTAGGTGCAGGTGCACTAGCAGATGACAGAGCAGGTACCTTCTGTTTCTATTTGAAAGATGACCGATTGACATTACTCTTCTGTTGCCCGGACTCATTCCCTATCTTAGCTCGCTTGTTCTTGAATTCCTCTCTATCCCTTAGCTTCTCTTCCTGTACTTGTTGCATATAGACCATCAACCTAGAAATTTCCATGTCCCCAATAAGCATTTCTTCCCGGCCCTCTTTGCTTGATAGAGTGGACAACCCAACAACAAATAGACTCATCCTACTCCTCATGTTCGCAACCATTTCTGGAGCATAGCGAGACAGTTGGGTGAATTTCAACCCATACTTATGAACGCTTAGAGAATCCAACTTAAGTGTGAGGAATTCACGTACCTTGGCCTCTTTCAGGTTTCAGGGAAAGAAACACCCCAAGAAAGCCTCCTTAAAATAGGCCCAACTCCCAGGTGGTGCATCCTCAGCTCTACTCATTTTCCATTGGTCAAATCAAGTCCTAGAAATATTCTTTAGTTGATATGCAGCTAGCTCAACTCTCTCCATATCAGCAACATGCATCACCTCAAACACCTTTTTCAGTTCATCAACAAAGTTCTCTGGATCCTCAGAAGTGCTTGAACAAGTGAAACTTGGAGGATTCATCCTCAATAACTCACGAATCCTTGAAGTGTCAGCCTCTTCTTATCGAGCTCTTCTCTTCTGCCAAACTGTTGGTCACAACTTGACTGAGCATCCTTATAGCCTCTCTGAACTCAACATTAGCAACTTCTCATTACGGTTGCACTTTAGGTGCATTGGGTAACTCTTGTTACTCAACATTCCTCCTAGCTAGACGACCTCTGACTTCTCTTCGTGGAGGCATGATTATCTGAAACACGCGTATGCACGAATTAGAGGGAAACTTTTTAGAGATGAACTCTAAGGCACAAAATGAGTGCGAAAGAAGTGAAGGAATTCCTAAATGTTGCAGTCTCCTAATTATAGATATGGCACGCTTCACACCGATCACTAAGACTATACAGACAGGGCTTCATAGACTCACTAGGACTCTTGAACTCTGTGCTCTGATACCATGTTTGTCACACCTCGAGCCTACACCCTGGGCGGGACTGGCACTCGAAGATCATTGCTGGCCCCAAGCAAACCCTTGGCCTGACTTACTAAACTCAGTGGAAGACAATATTCATACTTATAATGATCAATAACACTTAACTAAACAGAATAATAAAATAACTGAGAATGTTTAAGGTTAAACATTCAACTTGGCCAAAAGTGGCAACCCAAGTCTTAACAATAAGAAATAATAATAAAAATACTCAAAGGACTAAAATCTGACTGTCTATGAAGCCTCTAAAACAACTAAGATGGATGTTGGGACAGCCCCACAACATCCTAATGAACTAACTAAAAAGCGATGAAAATAGATCCTCCGGAATGCAAGGAGGCTCACCGACTGACTCTAAACTGCTCACTGGATCAACGGTGCGCTAGAATGCCGATCCTAGTTAACTGTGTCTACCTCATAAGACGATGTAGGCCAACTGGCATTAGTACATTGTATGTACGAGTATGCGAGTTGGAATGCTAAAACAACATAGGCTTGGAAGGGATTCTGAAATAAATAGTTACCTTGGTTCTTCTCAACTCATGAATACTTAACTGAACTTATTTCAATATAAAGCAGTTTAAAACAAGTTCAATATAAAGAAAATATGTTTAAAAACATGATGTCAACTCTGTGCATATACAAGGATACAACATAACTCTTAAATGTATGTAAAAATACAATAAACTAATGTATATAAAAAATACAATAACTTATGTGGGAGTTTCTCTAACTGACAATCATCACATAAGAGATATAGTGATGATACAATGATCTACCTCACGCTGCCAGTGCATCCTATACCTGGCCAGAGGTATAGGACCTGAACTACTAAGTGGATCCACTGGTCTATTATGAAAAGGGTTCATCTAAAAGGTATGACCCTTTTCTACCCATGATGGCTACATGGTTTTATGGAGATGTGAGTTATCTGAACTCATGCTCGCCCCCAATTCGGTGCTCAATACTACTCCTAAAATATACTAGCTCTTATGTTTTTTTTAAAAAAACATACTTCTTCTGTGATTTGAGATTAGTGCTTAAAAACTTAGCCCAAAGGCTATCTTGGAAATATCAGTTTCCCTTCTTGCTTCATTTATAAAGCTATTACTCTTTTCTAAAAACTTACCCGAAGGCTCTTTGGAAATCTCAGTTTCCGTTCTTATTTAAATGTGAAAACATTTTAAATTTCTTTGGGAATACTTAGTCCCCATATACTTTTTGAAGAAATTAACTTAAATCTTTACTCTTTACTCTTTACTCAACTTGAACTTTAAGTCTTAAAACAACGTTAAAAGCATTTGCAAAAGACTTCTTGAAAAGACTCTGAGAACTTTCCTCAACTTTGATCCTAACTTTATTTAAATTGGATTATGGATTCAATGTTCATGATATCATGTTTATGGATGATTTCATGATGTTTGATGTACCTTAGAGTGTCGGAATCAACTTGAAAACATAGGGACATTGCTAAGGAACAAGTACGAAAAGATGGGAAGAACTGGTGTCCCCGGCGCTCTAAGAGACACGGGGCGCCAACCCTCAACATTCAGAGAACAAGTTGGGGCGCTCTGGCTGGCGCGTCACCCCAGAGCCCCACATTCAGGGACTGCTTTGGGGCGCGCTGGCTGGCGCGATGTCCCACTCCCTTCCACAGGTGTTTGACGCCTTTTCTTCTTCGTTTTTCAACTCTAAACCCTCTAAACTTCAATGGTTCTTTCCCAAACACTTAGGATCATTTATACCCTAAATACATGATAGATTCACACCAAAATTACACCCAAAAACATGAATCAAATCGCAAGAAACATCAACAAAATAACCCACAAGAATTCAAATGAATTGCTTCAAAAACTCAAATGATTTACTTTCAAATCACACATATTTCATTGAATTCAATCATGATTTACACGTGGGTGAACTAACCCAATGCTATGTGATCTCACATACCTTTTAGGGATCACCCCCGATGAAATCCACAAGCTACCCTTGACGAAATCGACGAATCTTGGACGTTCTTTTCCTTTCTCCTCTTTTCTCCTCTTCTCCAAGCCCTAGCGTAAAATTAACTTTTTTAAAATTGGCTAAAATCTGACTTTACCCCAATTAAACTCCTAAAAATGAATTAGAATAATTAGGTATGGAAAAGACTAAATTACCCTTCCAAAATCCGGATTAAACTTTCCTTAATCCAGCAGCCCAACTTCCAAATGGCATAACTTACTCATACGAACTCGGAATAGCGCAAACTTGGCGGCGTTGGAAAGATCATTCCAAGAGATTTTCAACCATATCTGGAAGTACACCTAAATAATCCTTAGCTTAGAGTTATCGCCGTTTGAAGTTGACCGACACTCAAGTTTTCCTAACTTAAACAAATTTTCCAGATTTTCATTCTTTCCAAAAATGATTATTTCCAATTATTAGCTTCTTCGTAGTTATTTCAAATTGCGAGATGTTACAATTCAATTGTAATCTTGTAATTCTGTTATTTTGTAATTTTTTCACTAAAAAAATATTTAATAATATTGGGTAAACATTTTTTGAGAAAACCTCAGAACGTTCTAAGAGAACTCTTCGTCTTCCATAAACCTGCTTTATCGAAATCATCAATGTCCATAAAACTGATAATTCTCCAACAAAACATTCATCTTCCATTATTGAAAAATAAGAAAAGTGAGATCCTATAATCTTTCCTGAAAAACAAAGTGGAGTATGTGTTTTTTTCATCAATCTTCTTCCCCAAGTTTAGTTGAATATTTTTCAATCTTCTTCCCCAAGTTGAGTTGGATCGTTTTCAATATTCTTCCTCTCAATTAAGTTTAATCTTTTTATCAATAATTTTTAGCCTATTTGATTTTTCTATTGCGATAGTGTAGTGAAGTTTAGGTTTTTTCTTAAAGTTCTGAAAATCTCACCCGTTTTAGTTCATGCTTTTTATTCGGAATCATTACTGACATTTTACTTTGGATAATGCATAGAAAATTTTGTATTTTTATGTTTATCTAGCCTATATATTTGAAAGTTTTTACTGTTCTTTGGTCGACTTTAATGGTGTTTATGTCAATGGAATTATCAAGTTTTGTTGGAACTACTAGTTTTGCATATATTTTTTAGCATTACTCTATTTGTTTTAATAGACTACTGGTCGATATTTTGATATGAAAATTATGTTTTTGTAAATAGTACAATATTGCCAAAACTAGAGGTGGCATCGTTAAACAATATGTTCCTTAGACTTCTAAAAGTAAGAAAAGAAAGGCTGAAGAAGTTTCTAGATCTTAAAAAAGAAAAAAAATTGTAGTTGAAGAATCTAAGTCTAACTCGGATTCTGATACAATGAATGTGATTGAAAACTACGAGGACAGTAGTGCCCAGGCTAATGATGATGCTGAATATAGTGAAGAAAAAAATGATAGTGGAGATAAGGAGAGTAGTAGAGATACCTGAGATACTAGAGATGAGGATGATAACCCCCTGTCCTTTCCAATTTGTGCACGAGAAATCTCTGGTAAGTCGTATAATCTAACGACATGGATGGATTAGTTAGGATCATTTCCAGTGAAAATTTCTGTGAGAACAATGATGTCTATTTATCGTGATTTTAGAAAACTTTTAGTTCAAGAAAAAATTTAGAATGACTTTAAAGGTACTTGTTTAGGACACTTGAGTCATATTCCATAATATTTCAAGTTCATTGGGTAGATGTTCCATTATTTGTTGTTGCGACGTGTGAAAATGATAAAAGAAATTGCATGAGATATGTTTCTGTGTGAATGATAAGCCTTCTTGTTTTAACTTAAGAGAATTTGCATTGATTACAGGGTTGAATGGCTCAGGCATACCCCTGCGATGCAAAAATGACAAAAGTACTTTAGAAAGGTGACACATTTCATTATAAAGGGACCAAGAATAAGAACATTACTGCTACAAAGTTGATGAGTTTGATTGTGGATTCAAACCACATTGAATAAGGATCAGAAGTTAAAGTGCTCTTTAGTTTCTTTCGTCCCCTCGATGTTGTTTACCCATGATCGATCTAAAATTGTGGATTCAAACCACATTAAGATGGCGGATGATTTAGATTTCTGCAAGAGTTATCCGTGGGGGAAAGAGTTTTTTGATCTAACAGTGATGTATTTGAAGAACAAAATCAATTTGAAGAAGTAGAGTGAACTGTACAATGAAAGAGGGAGTACATCGTATGCTCTGTGTGGCTTCCCCTGGGCATTTCTAGTACTTATTATCAATTATGTACTTGATTTATAATAAACTCTTATATATTTATATAGTATTTCATAGTCTCTATTTATTTATTTGTTATTTTATTAATTTCAGGTTTGGATATATGAGGCTTTTCCTTATCTTGGTAAGTATGCCAAGAAGTCCTTAGATTCTCCTCTGCCCATTCCCCGTTTACTTAGATTGCACACGACAAAGAGGAATATTATTATCGAAGGTGATCCATTTAAGTACAAAGGTATAAATTTATTTATTATTATCCAGCAATATTTGTAAATTAGTAAATGTTGTGTACTATTTATATACATATTTTTTGTAGATTATGCACCCATACCTCACACCTATTGTCCGTGAGACAAAAGAAAGTTTTATGGCAACATTAAAGACATATATGAGCAAAGTGAAAACACAGTCATTGATGCCTTAAAGGCCAATTTAAAAGGTGTCATTGTCCTCACTTCAGTAGTAGAGAACGAGGAGGATGAAATATTGGGTAATAACAATTCCAACCAACCTTGTGAGAATTTTGTTTCGAGTGGACAGAAATATATATCGAGTAATTGTAAAGATGATAATTTGTGTGAGCGGGTTGCATTACTTGAACAATCAATGATGGAACTTAATGTTTTTATACGAGATGAGAAATTGAGGAGAAATCAAAAGAACAACAAAAATAAAGGTAGACTAATTTATATACTATTTGTGTAAAATAATTTATTTGTAAAAATGATAAGCCACTGATCTTGCAGCAGTTGATGAAGACTATATGACACCAACAATTGATGAAGATGGTGTTGCAGTTGATGAATACTTTGCAGAAAAGGTTAATGAAGTTGTAGAAGAGATGAAGAAAGGACTGAAAGAACAAGTGGAGGAGAAGATGGTAGAAAAAGAAGAAGAAAAAGAAGAGGAGAAACTGGAAGAGAACGAAGAAGAAAAAGAAGGGAAGCTGGAAGAGAAGAAACAAGAAGAAAACGAAGAGGAGAAGATTGAAGAGAAGAAAGAAGAAGAAAAATAGTAGGAGAAGCTGGAAGAGAAGAAAGAAAAAGAAAGAACAGGAGAAGCTGGAAGAGAATGTAGAAGAAGGCTTCGCAGCAGAGGGAAAAGGAGGCAGTGATCAAAATTCATAGGACGTGATGGGTATTGTTATGCAGCTCAATGGTGATGAGTAATGCATTTGTGATTATTGGTTTCTTAAGCCAATTGGTTTTTTAAGTGGGTTTTAGACAATTGGCTTTTGAAATGGTTGGCTTTTGGTGGCTGATTATTAAGATAATTAGTTTTTTGGTGGTCGATTATGAAAACAATTGGTTTAAGATAATTAGTTTTTGGTGTTTGATTTTTAAGATAATCGTTTTTTGAGATAGTTGGTTTTTGAAGTGTCTTTTAAGACAATTGGTTGTTGAATAAGTTGGTTTTTTGTCATGATCCAGGGGTACCCCATAGATGTAACATGGCGTATAGGACCCCGAGGGACCCCATACAAGCCACTTAGCATTTATAACATGAGAAATAGAACAATAGAAGTAAAACAACATTTCAAGTCCAATAGTTTTATACAGAAGAAAAGTGGAAGTCTAAAACACTTTGTCTCAATAGCCATCTAATACAATAGAATTCAATTAGGCCTAGCCAAATCATCATGTGCAAAACTGGGAATACAAAAGAAGAACTAAGAACAATCAAAATTCATCCTCGAAGCATAAGGACTCACCAAAGCTTGGGAACCTCGAAATCAACCACTAGCTTATGAGGTGTGTAACCATTTTGATACAAATTTTGAGAGGGAACCCAAATGTTCATACCTTTCATGACTACCTTATGAGGTGTGCAACCATTTTGGCACCATTTGAGCCTTAACTATTTGTTGTCAACCTTGTTGAAACCTCTTGAGCCAAATTATCCCTAGCTTCTATCACCCATAAAACCCTTTTCTAAGCATTAATTTATTTAAAAAGTGAACTTAGCCCAAACGACTAAATTGGGTGTGTGGAAAGGAAGGAGGAAAGAAAGTCAAGCAAAAGGTGAAGAAAGAAAAGTGAGACAAAGTCAAGCAAAAGGTGAAGAAAGAAAAGTGAGACTCAACTTTTAGGTTTATGACAAAAAGAATGAACCCCTCCCCAAAAAAAGAGGGACGAAGAAAAAGTTTAAAAATAAAAATAAAAAAAGAAAGTGTGATGAAATAAAGGGGGTATCTAACCAATTGAGTGAAAAGTTGAGGTTTGAGTTTCCAAGTGAAAAGACTGAAAGAACTTGTGAAGAGGTGAAAATAAATACAAAAATGCTTTGAAAATGTGAAGTCACTGAGCCAAATTGATCATACCTTTACCCTTAACCCCATTACAAGCCTAAAAAATCCCGTGTGATCTTGCATAAACTAGGTCGTCTGATGATTGGAAAATATGGGCAAACCTATGGGACGAAGCTTACATGCATTTCTCTTTTAGAGAGTGAGAGTTGTATTGATTCCTAACATTTTTTTATTGATATGCTTTATAAGATTACAAATTCATTTTTTATGTGAGGCCACTTAAATGCTTTTGTTGAAGCATGATTTTGCATTATTGGAGAGCATGAGTAAGCTTGATCTTGTATTGATCCCGATTAGTCATCATTTAAAACTTATTGAGCATGATTGAGTTATAGCATATGCTCATTAGTAGTCTTGTGGTGACACTTGCATGTTAACCTTCATTGGGAACTATAGTAGACACACTTGTAGAACTTATTGTGTTCTTGATTTACTTGAGGACAAGAAAAAGTGTAAGTTGGGGTTGTTGATGAGTGGTATATTTACACTCATTTGAGGACTTTTTATTTCAACAAATACTCTTATCAATGCCTATTGATGTCCTATTCTAATGATATTTTGATATTTTATGGTTAATGGAAGCTAAAGGACAGGGTAGGGATAAATAAATGAAAAAGAGGCCACAACATTTGAAGAGTAGAAATTCCTAGCTGGGGTTGCCTAACAAAAAGGGCGGATAGCCCAAAGGGCCACACCTCGCCCAAGTTGATAGTGTTAAAAGTTGAAAAGACTCAAGGAATGTTGGGTACTAATGACATTAATGGTGATTCGCCGAAGTGAATGGGCGAAATAGGAATTCATCACCGAAAATGACAGATTTCTGAGTGTAAATAAAATTTGAAAAAGCAAACATGGTGGTGATTGGCGATCCATCGAATGTGAAAGGCCAACTCAATCGAGTTCACCAACTAAGGTTCAAACCCCTGAAACCTAAAGCAAAAGAAGGCAAGCTCAAGATTAAATGAAAATCCATTGTATGAGTAAATGGAACCCGACTAATGTCACCTAATAATAAGTAATTGGTAGAATCTTGGGCAAATTTTTGGGAAACTACAAATAGTAAGAAAGAGAAAGAAAATGGATTCAGAGTTTGTATCATATTTTGGAGAATCAGTTTTTGAACCTTTCAAGAAACATTCTTAGTTTTTGGGTTTTAAAATACACTCTTGAAATGGGTAATTGAGAGTTGAAATCGAAGATGTTGATTCATCCATGGTTGCTATCATGATGTGCGGCTAAAATCTAAATTCTAGGGGTCCAATTATAGGGTTGGGTGTTGATTTAATGTAGTAATATTGTGTTTTTCTCTATTTTTTTGCTATACATTCATTGCTTTGAGCTAATTAGCATGACACTAATTCATGGGTTAAGGTTACAAACTTAATCATATTCTCGGTCTTTGATCGATGCTCGAAATAAGTCATTTGAATGAATAATTAGTTCGATGCATACAATTTAAGTTTCATTTAATGGGCTTGTTCGGAAAAGAGTTTATGGTTCATCTCTAATTGCACAAATCTACTCAAAAGAGAGATTTATGTAAGGTAATAGGTTGATTTGTAATTCACATAAATGAGATCGAAAAGGGGTTCTATGATATGGTTCTATGAGATCGAAAGAAGATTAGTGTTATTGAAGATTACCCATCCTATCAATGATTGTATATCACTATTGAGCAACACAAGTACCCCAACGTGACATCAGTACTAATCCATGCAGCCCTAGATTATTCCTTACTTGCTTGAATTTCTAATTTTAGTTTAATTTTGATAATTGATACTTCAAACCTTTTTACTAAATTTGGTGGAATCATTCACTCTTTTGTTCTAAAGTGCTACAATGAATAGATTAGTATTCTTAATTTCCTAATTGAATTCTTATCCTTTATTATTCCTTGTGGGATTCGACCCGACTCTTTGTTGGGTATATTTATTGAAAACGCTTAATCATGTTATTGTTTTAGGGTAATTTTAGCTATATCGAAAATGCCGCCGCCTCAGGGGAATGGAAGCTAAGAATTCAATTAGTGAAGTTGCTTTGTAAGCTTGTTGAGTTGTTGTAGTTCCTATTTGTAGGTATAATCATGAGTGATAATGGTAGTGATGAGCTAGTCACGACGGGTAAAATGATCAGTTAGTTGACTTGAGTGGCATGCACATGAATGTCGTTGAGACGAATGGAGCTATCATATTACTTCCTACAACAGGGAAAGTAATGTACAAGAACAATGCTACAACTACTCCAAATGTTCATAATGCTTGGAGTATTCAGGGGCTTAGCTCATAAGGATCCTCATGAACATCTTCAAAACTTTATGGATATTTGTGGGTTGTTCATATTAAAGAATATCTCACAAGAATCTATTCGGCTGCGTTTATTCCCATTCCCCTTAACGGGGGAAGCTACTAGATGATTGGCTGAGTTGCTGAATGATTCTATCACTTCTTAGGAGGAGTTAATTAAAGCATTCTTAGAGAGATTCATTCCTTCATTGAAAATGGTCAACCTTAGGGACAACATCTAGAACATTAAAAGAGTGGAAAGAAATTGTAGCACCTCAAAATTTAGAAAAGGAAAGAAGGTCAAAGAGGACTACTGGTTCAAGTCTATGAGACTAGTCTATAGTTCGTAGGAAGTTCTATGATTCACAGACCAATATTGTAGGAAGTGGGAAAGTAATTTGGAAATCAAGTCCAGTAATTAAGTGATTCTACGATTGACCAAGATGGTATGGAGAATGGACTACGGACCGTAGGAAGGTCCCATGGAAGTGTCCCACACTTAGTAAAATTTTGAGTTGAAAATGAGGTCTACGAATAGGTTCCACGGACCATAGAAATTTAACGGTTCGTTAAAATTGGTCGTAGGATTTTCCCAAGATGTAGGCCCCATTAGTTTGACTTACGATTGATAGTATGGTCCGTAGGAATTTCTATGGTCCATACGTCTCAATCATAGGGTCAGCCGGTAGTTATTTAAAAATTGTATTTGCGACATTCCTTATGCACCAAAATGTTTTACTACGTTGTCTTGCCTATAAATAAGCCCTTATAATTAATTTTACCCCTAAATCTATCCATTCTCCAAAAAATTCAAAAGTTACTCTCTAAGGTTTTCTATCGAAGGCTCTTAAGCAATTTCTAGGGTTTTTCAAGTTTTCAATGTTTCTTCATCAATTGCTTGTTGGCTTTGAGATTGAGGTATGTAGGGAGTTCATCAATGGGTTCCATTCACTCATTGAGTCCCCAATGATTTTCCAATTCCCCTATTCAATATCCCTAAATTGGTTTGGTTTTTATTCAATTCCCCGTGGGTTCTATATATATGGATTTAAATTGTTTGATTTTGATTATATTATGATTATTAAAATTCAATTACATAGCTTTCCAATCAGTTCCATATGAACCCATGCACTAATGATTTTTTTTTACTATGAACCCAAATTGCATGAATTTGAAGAAAAACTATGAATTAATGAATGATGCTTGTATGAACGTATGAATGATTTATTTTCACGACCCAAAGTACACCGTAGACGTGACATGGTGTACAAAACCTAAAGAGACCTTACACAAGCCAGTTAGCATACATCATACTATATAATAGAATTTAAAGAGCTCAAAAGATAGCATTTCATATTTCAAAATAGCTTCTGAATCAAAGAAGAAGTCTAACATTTGTTTCAATAAGCCATCTAATACATCATAACAAAAGTGATTGGGATGTAACCCATACATCACATACAAAGTCTGAAATATGGAAATTACATAAACTTATAAAATGACATCGTCCCGAAGTATGAGGACCCACCAAGTATTCAAATCTCTAATGCAATAAACTAGCCACGAACGGAAGGATAAAAATCGTCAGCCCCTGCATTAGTAAAACAATGTAGGCACAAGTATGCATTAGTAAATGAAATATACTAAGTATGAGGGGAATACAATAAAACATGAGACGTGATCATAATGGCACATAATCGAAAAACATAAAATGCATGACCAAGTTAAAACATAGTAAAATTATTTAAGAAGATTCATAAATAATGAAAATGGTCAGTGCATCTTTAAATCACAAAAGTAAGATTCATAAAACATGAATAATTAACTTAGTTTATTTGGTGGGAAGTTTATCATAAACCGACATATAGACCATGCGAGCTATAACATGGAATCTAGTGTCTACCCCAGACCAAAAAGGGTTGTCCTCACTTGCCAAGGTAAGAACCATAAATCTGAGCTAAAGTGGATCCACTAGTTAATGTATATCTAAGCCAAATCATTCTATGGTGGCACATAGTTATGGGATAAGGAGATTGCTACTAGAAACCCGACCTTAAGCTACGGAAGAGCGTCCATCTCAATACCCTCTCAGTGCTAAGCATAAATCCCACGGAATAGTCATTAATCTTATTCATTTTTATTCTCCATGGAAACGTACAATTAAGATACTAATTTAAGCTATAAACACCATAGGGTAGCTCCTTAGACCATGCGTGAGAAAACCTTTCACCATCTATGATCTTTTCATAATAACTTTTTGAGACAAATAGTCATTAACTTCATGCTAGAAGGGTCCTACTACAAATGGAAATAGTTTTGAAAGCGTGATTTATAATCATTGATGGCATAACTAGATACCATACTAATAACGACCTAATTTAGGAAAATAGCTAAGACACATTGAGGGAATATCTAGATGTCATTTATGTCATGTGGCGAAGCTTCATAGAACATACAAATACCTTCATTTATAATCTTACTTGAGTCATAAACATTGCTTTCATAAAAAATATATTCATAGATTCAAGCTTCTTCATAAAATCATGTAAGTTAGAGTTCATAGTTAAAATTCATAGATCAATGCATGGGTTCACAAGAAAATAGTGTAAAGCATGTAATTAATTCCAAATAATTAAAATAAGATTATAATAAAGCAACTGAATCCATACAAATAGAACCCATGAGGAATTGAGTAAAAACATAATCAAATCTTGGATAATTGATTTGGAGAATTGAAGAAACTTTGAGGGCTAAATGAAAAATTAGAACCCATTTATGAGCTCCCTACATACATTGATTGAAGACCTAAGTAATAATGAAAAATGAGACTTGAACTTGAAGAACCGTAGATTCTTCTTCCTTGATTTGAAGATTTTTTTTTTGGGAGAAACATTGGAGAGACTTTAGGAATTTGAGAGATTGAATAAGTTGGGGGAAATTTCTGAGGGTTAAGGGTATTTATAGGGTTTATATTAAGGGGGTAAAATGACCTAGTATTGAGTTAGAATAATTAGGAAAAGGCCCAAAAGCCCATAAAATAAAAATGTCAAGCCTCAGCTACGATTCAGACATACGGTTAGTAGGTTCTACTATGGACCATCCTGGTCAACCGTAGGTAAGGGTCAGAGACTTGAATTTGGACTATCCATGTACGGTTGGTAGATCTATCTATGGACTGTACATGGCCACCGTAGGTCCTAAAAAAAATTCCAAAAGTTTTTTTTCATTTCCATTGTACCTACAGATGCCATCTACGGGTTGTATATGCTTCTATGAACTGTAGGTGGGAGATATAGGTCACACCTGCAACCTAAGAACTACACTTTTCATTCCTTTAAATTCTGAGGTTTTACAATATCTCCCCTATGGAAAATTCGTCCTCGAATGGGACTCAAGCTAGCATGAATAGAGTAGGAGAAAAACTAACAACCCAACATGAATTCAATTATATCAAAATGCACATAATCAATGAAGAATATTAACTTCAAGATAAAACATACTTTTAAAAAATCTTTTCATAAATTTATTTGCGAAGCTAATACAAATGTACATCATCATGAATCAATCAATGGAGCTAAATCAAAATCTCAAAACTCTTAATTTTCATGAGCATGCATGCATGAGAAAACATGAGAATGACTAAGAATGCAAGAATCCTAAAGAGTGAACATGAGGGGCTAATCCTCAAACTAGACCCAAAGATGAAGGAAAGAAATAGGGTTACTAAGACATCACACTATCTCCAGCCTCTCACATACCAACCTAAAGCAAGAAAGCATTCAAACAATTTAATTAGTACCTCACACATACAAACCATGAAACAAGAACCATCTTTCCCTTGGGAGAAAACCTCACTAGTCTTTCGAATCCATCTCCCTCAATCCAAGCATGGCACCTAAGTCTTAACAACCACAAGACCATTTATACAAGTAAACACTTAAGGAAGGTCCACCAAGATTTCAAGGTCAACTTCAAGCACATTTACCACACATGGAGTCTTACCATATCCAATGAAACATCAAACATCAAGAAAAGCATAAAGATCATAACTTACCAATTACCTGATCTGGAGAACCCTGTTGATTTTGTCGAGCTTGATCCTGCCTAATATCCGTTCTCTTAGAAGTAGTAAATGGTAAATCTCTCATCTCATGACCACTCTTCCACACCCAAAGCATGTATTTGAACTGGCTACACTCATCCCTATGTCTTCTTCCACACTCCCGACACTTGGGTACCATTTGGTCACTAGAATCATTACCTTGAGAACAATTACCTTGATTGCACCTTGAATATAAGAAATCACCATTTTCTCTTCTTGCCCTCTTTAAATACTTAGTTTTCTTCTTAAGCTTCTCCTTTTCTATTTGTTGCACCTGAACTATCAAACGGGATACATCCAACTCTTTAACAAGAATGGTGATTAGGCATTTTTTGACCATCAAGTCGGAAGAACCCTATACAAATTTACTTATCATTGCCCTTGAATCGGCAACCATAGTAGTTGGAGCGTATTTGGACAATTGGATGAATTTCAAAGCATACTTCTTCGCACTTATATTCCCTTTGATGAATATTAATATACTCAAGTACCTTTGCCTCCTTTATCTCAAGGGGAAAGCAGCCTTAAATTTCTCCCGGCAAATAGGACCCGCATCTATTGCCCGCTCTTCCTTTCATTGGTTAAAACAAATTGCTCCCTTAAGTTTATAAGCGACCAATTCCTCCTTTTCAACTGAAGTGATACCCATGATTCCCACTATCTTATAAACATCATAAATTAACTCTTAAGGATCTTCCTCAGCTTTAGACCCATGAATTTCTAGAGGATTCATTCTAGTAAAGTCCCTCACCCTTGTTGCCGCTGTACCAATCCTTGGTTTCACGGGATCCACAACCTTTGTATTTTCTTGAGCCATCATAGCTTGGGCCAATGCATGAAATACGGCTCAAAACTCATCGTTAGTCACTTGCTCGACAAAAGGGTCGACCGATACTTGGGGAACCTGGGCTCTAAATTTTCATGAACATTCCTTATCACAAGATTCTTATGTGGAGGCATATTCCAAAAAGCATAAATAGGGGTTACGATAGGAGGAACTTTATAGAGATAAACTTTATGGCATGACTTTAGAGTAAAGGAAAAAGTGGAGTTTCCTAAACATCAAATAGCCTCTCATTCATAAATGTGAAGTGCCTCACAATTATGAACAAGAATCTACTCGATGTGGCTTCTGATACATCATAAAACCTTTCTAAACCTTGTGCTCTAAAAATCAAATTTGTCACGGCCGAAAGTACACCCTAGATGTGACATGGCGTATAAGACCCCAAGAGGACTTACTCAAGCCACTTAACAAACATCATACAAGATAATAAAATTTAAAGAGTTCAAAAGATAGCATTTCATATTTCAAAATAGTTGTTGAATCAAAGCGGAAGTCTAACATTTGTCTCAATAAGCTATCTAATACATCATAAGGAAAGTGATTAGGACGTAACCAATACATCACATACAAAGTCTGAAAAATAGAAATGACATAAAAGTATAAAAGTGACATCGTCCTCGAAGTATTAGGGCTTACCAAACCTTCAAATCTTTAATGCAATCAACTAGCCACGAACGAAAGGATAAGAATTGTCAGGCCATACATTAGTGAAACAATGTAGGCACAAATATGCATTAGTACATGGAATGTACTAAGTATGACGGGAATGCAATAAAGCATGAGACGTGATGATAGGGGGAGATAATAAAAAAAACATGAAATGCATGACCAATTTAAGACATAGTAAAATCATAAATCATGAACATGTAAATTTATATTTATATCATAAAAGGAATCTTAAGAAAATATTAGTAATTAACTAAGTTCATTTTGTGGGAATTTATCATTAATCGACAAATAGACCATGCGAGCTATAACATGGAATCTAGTGTCTATTCCACACCAAAAAGTGGTGTCCTCGCTTACCAAGGTAAGAACCATAAATTTGAGCTAAAGTGGATCCACTAGCTAATGTCTATCTAAGAAAATTATCCTATAATGACACATAGTTATGGGATAAGGAGATTTATACTAGCGACCTGGCCTCAACCTACGAGAGAGCTTCTATCTCAATATCCTCTTGGTGCTAAGAATGAATCCCACAAAATAGTCATTAATCTTATTCATTTTTATAATCCATGGAAAAGTACAATTAAGATACTAATCCAAGATAGAAACATCATAGGGTAGCTCCTTAGACCATGTGTAAGAAAACATTTCATCATCCATGAGCTTTTCATAATAGTTTTTTAAGGCCCATAGTCGTTAACTTCATGCTAGAAGTGTCTTACTACTAATGGAAATATCTTTTGAAAGCATGATTTATAATCATTGATGGCATATCCAAATACCACACTAATCAAGACCTAATTTAGGAAAATAGCCCAAAAAGTATTGAAGGCAAATCTAGATGTCATTCATGTCATGTGGCCAAGCTTCATAGAATATATAGATACGGTCATCAATAATCTTTCTTGAGTCATAAACAATGCCTTCATAAAAACATGCATAATTTCTTAAAAATATATTCATAGATTCAATAATCTGTATAAATTTATGTAAGTTAGGGTTCATAGTCAAAATTCATAGATCAATGCATGGGTTCACATGGAATTAGTTGAAAAGCACGTAATTAAGTCCAAATCATCAAAAAATAAGATCATAATAAAGCAACTAAATCCATACAAATAAATCCCATGAAGAATTGAGTGAAAACCTAATCAACTCTTGGGAAACTGAATTGGAGAATTGAAAAAACTTTGGGGGCTTAATGGGCAATTGAAACTCATTGATTAACTCTGTACGTACCTTGATTTAAGCCCCAAGCAATGATGAAGAAAGGAGAATTGAACTTGAAGAACTCCAGCTTCTTCTTCCTTGATCTAGAGAGAAGATTTGTTTTTTGGAGAAACCATAGGAGAGACTTTAGGAATTTGAGCGAATGAATAATCGGGGAAATTTCTAAGGGATAAGGGTATTTATAGGGTTTAGATTTAGAGTTAAAATGATGAAGTAATGGGTTAGAATAATTAGGAAAAAACCCAAAAGATCTTAAAATAAAAATGTCGAGCCTCACCTATGATTAAGACCTACAGTCCATAGGTCCTACTACGGATTGTCTTGGTCGGCCGTAGGTCATGTTCAGAGACATGAATTTGGACCATCCATCGATGGGGACCATGTAATGTTGTTAGTTATACCTACGGACCGCAGATGGACACTATAGGTCCTAAAACTTTTCCCAATTTTTTTTTGTTCATTTCCATTGTACCTATGGATGCCATCTACGGTAAGTAGATGATTCTACGAACCGTAGGTAGGAGCCGTAAGTCACACTTGCAACCCAAAAACAACATTTTTTTATTCCTTTAAATTCTTAGGTGTTACATTTATGAAAAAGGATTATTTATGATCTTGGTTGCTTTAAGATTAGCATCAATTAAGTTGTGAAAGGTTTTCTTACATGAAGGGATCATGGTTTGGTGAAAGGTTTTCTCACTCATGCATAATTTAAGATTTAGGGAGCTATTCAATGATGTTTTTAGCTTGGATTAGTAGCTTAATTTTGTTTTCCACGGATGGTGATATGCTTATATTTATGACTAATTCGATTGGGATTTTACTTAACACCGAGAGTATATTGAGATAGAGGCTCTCCCGTTAGTATTGGTTGGGCTTTTGGTAGCAATATCCTTTTCCCTAACAACATGCCCCCTAGGCTTTCTTAAGTGACATAGCTATTGGATCCACACAAGCTAGAAGTTAAGGTCATTTTCTTGGAAACTAGGGACATCTCTTTTCGGTGTGGAAGCAAGACACCAGATTTCATGTTATAGCTCACATTGTCTATGTCAGTTAATAGTAAATATCCGACAAAATGAACTAAGTGATTCCTAAATGTTTTAAGAAGTTTACTTTATGAATTTAAGATGTATAGACCATGTTAATGATCTACGGTTCTTCTTAAATGTTGGTACTATGTTTAGCTTGGTCAAGCATTTCATGTTTTCGATTATATCCCCTTATGATCTTGTTTACATTTTTATGTACATCCCTAATTCTTATTACATTCCATGTACTAATGCATACTTGTGCCTACATTATTTCATTAATGTAGGGCTTGATAACTCTTCTCTCTCCATTCTTGTCTAGTTGATCACTCAAGATATTTGAGTACTTTGTGAGTCCTCATTATGTCTCTTAGGTTCGGATATTGTACGTGGTGTACAAGTTACGTTTCGACCACTCCTGTTGATGTAATAGATGGCTTGTCAAGACTATGTTAGACTTCCAATTTTAAATTTCAAACTCTTTTATTCGTATGAGACTCTTTGCTTTTATCTATTATATTGTGTATATGTATGTCAAGTGGCTTGTGTAGGGTCTTTCGGTGTCTCACACACCATGTCTTGTCTAAGGTGTACTTTGGGTCATGACAACTGACCATCGCAATTGCGGAGGTTAGAACTCTCAATCGAAATGACCAAAGAAGGTCAACTAAGTCAACCCTTAATAGCTATCGCGACCAATGGCCACGCGGCCATGATGCATAAGGGATCATGTTCCCGAAAAAGTGACCAAGAGCCCGTGAACACCTAGGGTAAAATTACATGCACCAGCTGATGAACATCAGCTGGTTTTTGCAACTTTTAAATCTCTAGTGGAGTGTTTAGAATTTGCTTAGAACCCCGTGCACTCAAATGAGATATGCTACCATACAAAATTCATTATTCCAAAGTCAAGGGAGTAGTTGAAACTTCCATACGAGATCATCTTGTAAAAAAGTGGGTCCCACACCCAAACTTTATTTTAAGCCAAAAGTGGGTCCCACTCCCAAACTTTATTTTAAGTTCCTTTCGCAATGGAAGTTTTGTTTAAGTAGTCAGCAACATTAAAAATAACTTGGATCTATTCTAACTTGTTCGACAAAAGAAGTTTAGATTAGGAAAAGTGATTATTACTAGGGATTTGGTGCTATGTACCAACCACCATCTAATAACTTAAGCTCGAGAGAGGATAGTTTATCTGGGACTTTTGATGAATGGACAAATTTATTCAACACCCAAGTGCATTTGTCCGTTTTGCACAATAAACACACATGCATAAATTGATAGTAAAGTATTTGTTTGAGTTTCGTTATCTAATAATTGTAATTGTAGTTCACATTTATTATTGATACAAATCCAACTTGTCAAAGTAGTTAGTAGATTCTCATAAAAAATCCAATTTTCCAATGATAGTTACTAATTTGAATCTCAATGTTAAATTATATAAGAACTCTAGTATTCTCTCTATGGGATTCGACCTCAACCTAGTTGGGTTACTATATTTTTCAATCGACCATATAGAAATAGAATTCTGAGTTATAGTTGGTTTGGTTTTATATTTTTTAAAAATTGATAATATTTTGTAAATATATACTTAAATTAAAATGTTTTTTAATCATAATAACAACATATGAGGGCTACCGCTGTTTGTGTAGTACTTCATATATACAACCACAAACAGACTACAAAAGGAGGGTATAATATGCAAGTGAAGCTCAACAAAATAAAAGCACCATGTTTTTCCTATAAACTTTGTTGTAACCTCAATGATATACATGGGTTGTTTCTTCAGAGAAAGCAAGCAATGATGCAGAATGGATTATTGTTTGGTTAGTTAAAAGAAAATGATTACCTGCGTAGTGCTTCCTCCACCATTGAAACAACTCTTTCTGCCTCAACAATAATAGCTTCGGCCTATGCAATTGCAGCTTCTGCTTCTGCAATTCTGTCTGCAATTGCTTGTGCATTAAGCTCCTGCCGTTGCTGCCTTGGAATCTCTACCGACTTCAAAATTTTGCTTTCTCCCATTCTAAATCGAAAACCCATCCTAAATTCAAAAGACAACAAGATTTGCGACTATAGAATGACACACCCAAAATTTAATTTGAGAAATAGCAACTTAATTTGTTCTTGATTTAATTTTTAGGGTTAGGGTTAGAAAAAGTGAAAAAGTGGGGTTGAGTTGTGGGGTCATGGACCTTTTCATAACTTTACGAACTTGGGGAATAAAAATACAAGGATACAAAATATCATTTTCATCCCAACACTTCAACATTAAATAAATTCATCCCTCCAAAATATTAAATTAAAATCCCAAGGAATATAAACAAATGTTAGTGTAGGCATTTTAATATTATATTATTTTACTTCTTTGAATCGCCACATTAACAATTTCCTTTTTGATTGTTGGAGTAACTAGCAGCTTTGTTGCAATGTATAGCATTGATACCTAATTACTCAATGGTCAATTAATGACCAGAGGCAGTATGTAATATTGCTTTAGGAACGTTGCAGGCAACGTTGGCAATGGTCATATAGTAACATCTGCACGTTAGTGAATTTGTTGCCCTTCACCATTACTTCTCCATTATTCTTCCTCCATTATTCCTTGAAACCTATTTAACTGCTAGGCCATTTATCTTTTCTATTTACTATACCATTATCTTCCTATCAATTGGTAGGAAGACTTCCTCAACTATAAATAGTAGTAGTCTTCATTTATTTTATACACAAGAAAATATAGAGTGCATAGAGTTTGTCAAAGAGAGAGTTCTTATTAGTTGAAGGGAGGTGTTTTTTTTTTTGTGGAACTTTGGACTCAACACTTTTCCAGAATTGTTGAGTTATATTTTGTGAGTAGGCTGTTATATCCTTGAGGGGACAATACAAGAAGGACTATTGCCCGACCGGTGAAAAACATTTACTGCAATGAGCTTGAATCTCCTTAAAGAAAGCGAGATATTCGTGCCTCAGCCAAAAAAGATTTTTATTTTTTTATTTTATTTTTCAATTGTAATATTTTAATTATGTTATTTTGTAATTTTTACACTAACAATTTTAAGGAGATTCATAATGGCTACAATTGAAAAACCACGGATGTCAAGATGGGAGACCTTAACAAGCCATTTCGGTTCAATGGTAACCATTTCAAGAGATGGAAGGGTAAAATACTTTTCTACCTAAGTCTTGTCAATGTTTCTTATGTGTTAACTGAGAAGAATCCTAATAAAGTAGACATCACCTCTATGAATGATGATGAAACTATTTCTCCTCTAGAGAAAGTGGAAAGTATGATGGTAATTCCTATAAGTGTCGGTATTATATTCTTAATTGTCTATCTGAATTTTTTTATGATTACTATGATAGAACTTACTCTAGTGCAAAGAAAATTTGGAAAATATTGCTGAGTAAGTATGATGCCGAAGAGGCTGGAGTGAAAAAATATGCGGCTAGTAGATTTTTTCGTTTCCAAAGAGTGGAAAATAAATCAGTGGTACACCAAGGTCAAGATTTTATAATGATTGTTGGAGAGCTAAGGTCCGAGGAGGTCAAAATTGGAGATAACCTTATTGTTTGTGGCATAGTAGATAAACTTCCACCTTCTTGGAAGAAATTTCAAAAAACTATGCGCCACAAACTAAAGGAAATCTCTCTTGAGATGTTGATAATGAAAATCCGTATGGAAGAAGAGGCAAGGGGCCAAGATGCAGTTTTACAACAAAAGAGAGCAACATCACAACAAAGTTGAATTTAATTACTTCGAATAATGCTACTCCTGAAACTCACTAAAATACTTCTTTGAAGCCTAAGAAGAAAAAATTCAAAAAAAAACAATGGTAGACCTCCCAAGAAAAATAATGGTGAAAATAATCAAGCACAAAATCAACCAGTTCAAGATAAGGGACCGTGTTTTGTTTGTGACAAGAGTGGGCATATTGCTCGATTTTGCATATTTCGGAAACGTGGCCCTAACCCTCAAGTAAATGTTACCGAAGAACCTTTTGTGGTAGTGATTACCGACATAAATATTGTTGAGAATGTTGATGAATGTTGGGCTGATTTTGGTGCAAACCATCATGTCTGTTATGACAAAGATTGGTTTAAAAAATATAATCATTTTGTGAAGCCTAAAATCATCATTCTTGGTGATTCTCATGCAACTCAAGTGCTTGGAACGGGAGATGTCGAATTGTGTTTTCCTTTTGAAAGGGTATTAACTTTGAAATATGTCCTCTATACTCCTTCCATAATTTTCTTCTTAATAAAGCAAACTTTAAACATATTATTGAATGTGATAAATATGTAATTGTGAAGAAGGGTATTTTTGTGGGAAAGGGGTATGCTTGTGATGGTATGTTTAAACTAAATGTTGAAAAGAAAAAAGTTTCTACTACTGTTAATTATATGTTTTCTTCTACCAATTTTTGGCATGCTCGTTTGTGCCATATTAATGATCGTTATATTGAAATCATGAGTAGTTTAGGATTGATCCCAATGGTTAAAAAGAATGTTGAAAAGTGTTAGGCTTGTAGCAAAGTCAAAATCACTAAAATGCCTCATTTTCAAGTTGAAAGAAAAACTGATTTGTTAGAACTAGTTCATACTGATATTTGTGAACTTGGGAGAATTTTAACCCTGGAGGTAATAGGCATTTTATTACTCATATTTATGATTTTTCTAAGTTAACATATGTTTACTTGATGAAAAATAAAAGTGATGCTTTTGAAATTTTAAAACTTATCTCCATGAGGTTGAAAATCAGTTTGGAAGAAAAATAAAAAGAATTAGAAGTGATAGAGGCTGAGAATATGAGCCAAATGAGTTTAATTCTTTTGTTAGATCATTGTGAATAATTCATGAAACTACTCCTCCATATTCTCTTTCATCTAATGATGTAGCAGAAAGGAAAAATAGAACTTTGGTTGAATTGACTAATGTCATGCTTATTGAGTCATATGCACTTTTAAATTTATGGGGTGAAGCTATTTTGACGGCTTGTTATGTGTTGAATTGTCTGCCTCATAAAAAGTCTAAATTGACACCTTTTAAATTGTGTAAATGTCACAAGCCAAGTTTGGGATATTTAAGAATTTGGGGTTGTCTAGCCTTTGTGAGGCTGATGGATCCCAAGATTACAAAGTTGGGTAAGAAAGTGACTACTTGTACTTTTCTTGGTTATGCTTCAAATAGTACAGCCTATAGAAATTTTAATCTTGAAGATAATTTTATAATTGAATCAGGTGATGCTATATTTCATGAAAATAAATTTCCTTTTGATTCTAAAAATAGTGGGGTGAAAGAATTGAACAAAATATTTTGTCACTACCTAGTTCCTACTTCTACTTTAAAAAATAAAGAAATTGATGATTTTGAGTTAAGAAGAAGTAAAAGAGCTAGAGTAGAAAAATATTTTTGTCCTGATTTTTATGCGTTTAATGTTCGAGATGAACCTCTCACTTTGAAAGAAGGATTATCATCACATGATTTTATTTTTTGGAAAGAAGTTGTAAATGATGAAACATAATTACTGATTTCTAATAAAATTTGGAAATAAGTTGATTTACCACCGGGTCGTAAAACAATTGGTTGCAAATGGGTCTTAAAAAAAAGTTAAATCTGGATGGATCTATCGATAAATATAAGGCTAGACTAGTTGAAAAAGGTTTTGAACAACTAGAAGGCCTAGAATGTTTTGATAATTTTTCACCGGTAACAAGAATTACATCCATACGATTTTTAATTGCTATGGCTGCAATTTTTTATTTGCAAATTCATCAAATAGATGTAAAAACAACTTTTCTAAATGGAGACCTAAATGAGAATTTATTGATCAACCCGAGTATTTTGTTGAAGCTGGCCAACAAAGCAAATTATGTAAAGTTACTAAATCCCTATATGGCTTGAAACAAGTACAAAATCAATGGCATGAAATGTTTGATTTTAATGCATGATTGAAAATGGTTTTAAAACAAATGAGTGTCATAAGTACATATATCATAAGTCTTGAAATAATCCACATGTGCTTATTTGCCTATCTGTTGATGGCTTATTGATCTTGGCTCTAACAAGAATGTTATTGATGAAGCTAAAAATATTCTTAGAAGCCAAATTGATAAGAAACATTTTTGTGAGACAAATTATATTCTTGGAATAAAAATAACAAGATCATGTAAGGGAATTTCATTGACCAGTCACATTATGTTGAGAATTTTGAAAAAATATAACTTTCTTGATAGCAAGCATGTTGTAACTCTTTTTGAATCAAGTGTTCTCTTATTTCCTGTTGAACGTGAAAATGATGTGATATATCAAAAGGAATATGCTAGCGTAATTGGAAGTTTGAAAGATCTGACTGATTGCCCTAGGCCTGATACTGCATATGGAGTAGGAGTACTTTGCAGGTTTACAAGCAAGCTAGGTAATGAACATTGGCAAGCTATAACAAGAGTTATGAGATATTTAATTGGAACAGAAAATGTGGTTTGTTCTATAAAAAATATGTTGTTGTACTTGAAGGCTTTTCTGATGCAGATTGGAACACTTTATCAGGTGATTCCGGTTCTACCACTGGTTATGTATTTACTTTAGGTGGTGGTGCTATTTGTTGGAGATAAAAAAAACAAACTATAATTGCTAAATCTACCATGGAGGCTGAACTAATTGCTTTAGCTTCAGCTAGTGAGGAAGCGAATTGGTTAAGAGATTTATTATTTCAAATACCTTATTTTGAAAAATCAATTTCTCCCATTTTAATTTATTGTGATAGCACCGCTACGATTGGTAGAGTTCAAAACCTTCACTACAATGGTAAATCCAGATCTATAAAGAGGAAACATAGTAATGTAAGATCCTATTTGACAAATGGTATCATTAATTTTAATTATGTCAAATCTTGTGATAATTTTGCAGATCCTCTTACTAAGGCCTTAACGAGAGAAAAAGTTTGGAGCACATCGAGGGGGATAGGATCGAAACCTAGAGATCCTTGAGTCCTATATGAGGAAACCCAACTTGCGGACTAGAGATCATATAACCATGTTCAAAGGGAAAAAGTCATATGAAAACTTGTTGTGAAAAATCCACTATTTTTAATTCTCTCCCTATGATGTGAGTGCAGTGTTTCCTGTAGTAATTTATGAAGGTTGAGTTTAGAAAGCACTTAATGAAAATTTGTAGCCCGTATTGATGGAGTGTTGAACTTACACGAGCGCTCTCGACAGATTTTACCTATGTGAGTGTGGAAATAGGTCGCTTCCAATGAGAATTGTGCTTATTCTCAAAAGCACTCATGAAACCGTGATAGCATAGGGTCGTAACGTGCTGGATTTTAAAGCTCATGTCAACACCTTGATTATTGTGTGTTACTAGTGATATTTTATTTCCCTTAAGCAGTCATAGTTCAAGTCTGAGACCACTACGACACTGGAGTAAAAGGTACTGTTTCACTAAGTGGAGGTTCAATGCAGATCAGACCTTTATTATGCATAATAGTCTTCCTTAAGCTGATATTATCTCTTGTCTAATATTTAAATGAGTGAGGGATTGTTAGTGTAGGCATTTTAATATTATTTTATTTTACTTCTATAAATTGCCACATTAACAATTTCTTTTTTGATTGTTGGAGTAACTAGCTGCTTTGTTGCAATGTATAACATTGGTGCCTAATTACTCAATGGTCAATTAATTACCAGAGGTATTAGTGCATATTGCTTTGTGAATGTTGCAGTGAACGTTGGCAATGGTCATATAGTAACATCTGCATGTTAGTTCATTTGTTCCCCTTCACCATAACTTCTCCATTATTCTTCCTCCATTATTCCTTGTAACCTATGTAACTCTTAGGCCATTTATCTTTTCTATTTACTACACCATTATCTTTCTATCAGTTGGTAGGAAGAATTCCTCAACTATAAATAGTGGTAGTCTTCATTTGTTTTATACACAAAAATATATAGTGTATAAAGTTTGTCAAAAAGAGGGTTCTTATTAGTTGAAGGGAGGTGTTTTTTTTAGGAGCTTTGGACTCAACTCTTGTCCAGATTTGTTGAGTTATATTTTATGATTAGGTTGTTGTATCCTGGAGGGGACAAGTCAAGAAGGACTACTGCTGGACTGGTGAAAAACATTTGCTGCAGTGGGCTTGAATCTCGTTAAAGAGAGCTATTTATCCGCGCCTCAGCCATATGAGATTTCTATTTATTCATCATATTTTTTAAATTGTAATCTTTAAATTTTGTTATTTTGTCAATTTTTCACTAACAAAAAATATTTAATAATATTGGGTAAATATTTTTTGAGAAAACCTTAGAACGTTCTTAGAGAACTCTTCGTCTTCCATAAACCTGCTTTATCGAAATCATCAACCTCCATAAAACTGATCATTCTCCAACAAAACATCCATCCTCCATTATTGAAAACAAAAATAAAAGTGAGATCCTATAATCATTCCTGAAAAACAAGGTGGAGTGTGTCTTTTTTTCATCAACCTTCTTCTCCAAGTTCTTTAATGGTGTTTATGTCAATGGTATTATCGAGTTTTGTTGGAACTGCTACTTGTTTTGCATATTTTTTTTAGCATTACTCTGTTTATGTTAATAGACTAGTGGTCGATATTTTTGTAAGAAAATTATGTTTTTGTAAATAGTACAGTATGGCCAAAACTAGAGGTGACATCGCTAAACAATCTATTCCTAAGACTTCTAAAAATAAGAAAAGAAAGGCTGAAGAAGTTTCCAGATCTTAAAAAAAAAATAATTGTAGTTGAAGAATCTAAGTCTAACTTGGATTTTGATATAACGTCTGAGATTGAGAACTTCGAGGACTGTAGTGCCCAGGAAAATAATGATGTTGAATCTAGTGAAGAAAAAACTGACAGTCGAGATGAGGAGATAAGTAGAGATACCCGAGATACTAGAGATGACGATGATGATCCCCTGTCCTTGACAATTTGTGCAAGAGAAATCACAAGTAAGCCGTATAATCTAACGACATAGATGGATGAGTTAGGATCGTTTCCAGCAAAAATAATTGTGAGAACAAGGATGGCTGTTTATTGTGATTTTAGAAAACTTTTAGTGCAAGAAAAAAATTATAATGACTTTAAAGGTACTTTTTTGGACACTTGAGTCATATTCCAGAATATTTCAAGTTCAATGGACAAATTGTCAATTATATGTTGTTGCGACGTGTGAAAATGATAAAAGAAATTGCGTGAGATGTGGTTCTATGTGAGTGATAAGCCTGCTTGTTTTGGCTTAAGAAAATTTGCATTGATTACGAGGCTGAATTGCTCAGGCATACCCCCATGATGCAAAAATGACAAAAGTACTTTATAAAGGTGAGAAATTTCATTATAAATTGACCAATAGTAAGAACATTACTGCTACAAAGTTGATGAGTTTGATTAAGGGTACCAGATTGAATAAGGATCAGAAGTTAAAGTGCTCTTTAGTTTCTTTCGTCCACTCGATGTTGTTTACCCATGATCGATCTAAGATTGTGGATTCAAACCACATTAAGATGGCGGATGATTTAGATTTCTGCAAGAGTTATCTGTGGGGGAAAGAGTTTTTTGATCTAACAGTGATGTATTTGAAGAACAAAATCAATTTGAAGAAGTAGAGTGAAGTGTACAATGAAAGAGGGAATACATCGTATGCTCTGTGTGGCTTCCCCTGGGCATTTCTAGTACTTATTATCAATTTTGTACTTGATTTATAATATACTCTTATATATTTATATAGTATTTAATAGTCTCTCTTTATTTATTTGTTATTTTTTTTAATTCCATGTTTGGATATATGAGACTTTTATTTATCTTGGTAAGTATGCCAAGAAGTCCTTGGATTATCCTCTTCCCATTCCCCGTTTACTTAGATTGCAGAAGACAAAGAGAGATAATATTATCGAAGGTTATTCATATAAGTACAAAGGAAGAAGTACAAAGGTATAAATCTATTTATTATTATCTAGTTATATTTGTAAACTAGGTAAGTTTCCCGCGCTTCGCACGGTGGTGAACTACGCCAATAATCTACTTCTATACATTATTTGATAATATAAGTATTTTCAAGTGGGTACAACCCTACTATTGATTGTCATTTGTCAAGAATATTTATCCAAAGATGAAATGAAATATTATTTTAATCTTAAAACCAAAAAGATTTAATTCTCAGTGTTTATGCATTTTGTTATTAATTCTTCATTTTACTATAGTCATTCATCACCAAAGTCTTTAGAAAGTTATGTAATTGTTTCATTGTCTATATTTGTATTCTCAAAAAGTGGTACAAATATTTTATTCATCAATTGCGAGAGTTTTTCTCTTATTCAAGGCCTCTACATACAAAATCCAAATATTATACATCTTATATAATTAGTTGTGTACTTGATAAGTTAATTAAAATTTAAAAACACATCTCTTGGAGTTCAATGAAATAATGTATGTCGCTGAAATAATTTGGATTAGATGATGTCTTGGCAAGTCCCTTATTCAAAATCATTCACAGTCGATGACACTACTTTGACAAAGAAAATATATGTTTTGTTGTTTATATTTCGATCAATATGGTTAAAAATTTATTTATTTATTGCAAATTTCAATCTAATGTTTATAAGGAGATAATTATTTCTTTAACATTTGATTAAGATGGATTCATCCTACTTTGAGGGGTAATTCATTGACTCCAATCTAACATTTGAACCCCAAAATTTTGATTAAAGTTGAGTACAATACTTACCATCACACTACATTCCTTTATTTTTTGGATGTTACTAATCGATTGAATGTCTCGATAAGATAGAAAGTTGTATAACTAAAACTCCAAGGTAGTGTGGAACCACCTTAACTTCTGAACACTCAAAAGTCCGTTCTTGGACATCCCATGGATCTTTTAGCTACTAAAAACTCTATACAGATCAAAGTCATTTATTTTACAAGTTTAAGAATTCTAATCTACATGACACCAATAGTCTAATGATTACATCAAACTCTTGATTAAAATATTTTGTTTACTTCAACATAATGATCAAAAGCATAAACATAAACAACAAAGTTTAAAATATGTACTAAAAAACAACAATTAATAACATAAGCATAAATTAATGACTGTAAAAAATATACCAGGATCTGTAACAATAGAATGAAACAAAAAGGAAACAATCGAGCCCACTAAATGCACATTGTCCCCTTAAGGAAATTATTCCCCGCTAGTACCCGAAGTTTATAGGAATAGATCCTCTCAAGATAGAACAATTCTATTCACCAGTGTATTGATAGAAAAACAATGGTGTCAGTGAGCCAATCAACAGGAGCAAAGTACACATATATTATAGACAACAAAGGGTAGTGTGAATAAATGTTTATTGTGCCTTATTAGAAAGGTCATAAATCTTTGGAAAAGTCACAACTTTTCATAAAAGTTGCAACTATTCATAAAAGTTACAACTCTTCGTAAACGTCACAACTTTTCATAAAAGTCTCAACTTTTCATGAAAGGGAGGGCTAATTTTCGAAATAAATTAATTAAAAAAGGAATCCTGGTTTGTGGTGGCGCCACGTAGGCGGGCCTAGGATTCTCTTTTATATATATATATATATGATTAGTAAATGTTGTGTACTATTTTTATATATATATTTTTAGGATATTGTGCACCTATACATCACAGCTACTATCCGTTAGAAAAAACAAAGTTATATGGAAACATTACAGCCATATAAGGATTGATACGCTCAAATGACACCTCTCTATAGAAGTATAAGCGATCGTTATCAAGTAAAGAACCCAAATTGGAGGTTGGGGTCGATCCCATGAGGAATATGGTTTAGACTTAAACTTAACTTACGATTATATTCGTTTAGTCAACTTATTTCCGACACAAGTAAGTAAAGGGGGGGGGTTGTGTAACAAATAACTGATTGTAGTTTAGATAACAAGCGAGCAAGATTCGAACTTTAGTTGTTATCAATGAGAGAAAGTAACTAGGGTATATGTGTTTCCCATAAGCTCATAATGCGGTAATCCTTTTCTAGTGTATCACATGCAAAGTGGTAAGTTATGTATTTGTAAGTCCTTGGTCCGGTAAATAGAGAATTTCACCCCGCACCTTGGTCCGGCTACGTGTGTATAATTTACTAACTCTTACCTTTACCTCATGACATCACATCAATGTATGGCTTAGTTTTCACTCTCGCACCAATTGACATTAGACTATTATTGGTATCACACTAAATATATGTTGATAATTCTTTTCTTATTAACTACCTCCTTGGTCCGGCAAGTAGCAACAAGGCGAGTTCTAACGTTGCACACCGTTAAAAAGACTTCTAAACGAAAGAATTATCAATGCATGCAATAACACTATTCAAGAATTACTTAGTTACTATTCATACTTTGTTAATCGCTCAGGTTCCCACAAACCTAGTTGTGGATTTAGTTACCCATAGTAGCAAGAACACAATTCATATTTTTAGAAGAAGAATTCATGAACTTACGTAAAGAGTAGAAGAAGCCCGAAATCTCCAGTTGAAATTCAATGCCAAAATCTTTATAAACCGAAAATACGAAATCAAATTGCTAATGTTTTACAAGTTAATTTTAAAAAAAACACCAAGAACTAAAGTTAAACAATAGTAGCTAACCCCAAAAATGAGGTTTACATACCCTATTTAAAGAAAACATAGTCCCAAACAAAGAGGAAACGAAATAAGGAAATAAATTGTTGGACGCGGCTTCAATCGACGAGACTGACCTACGGACCATGGATCGACCTACGCTCTGTAGGTCCCTTCCATAGCTCAGGACGTAGACAAATTCTCAGAAGCTTGGAACCTTCAACTTTCAGATGCAAACGACGGACCTGTAGAATGGACCGTAGGTTGACCTACGGTCTGTGGGTCCCATCTCGTGGTTCCATACTTAGACTTTTTCACCAGGTATTGGAACTCAAACTTTCTGATCAAATGACGGACATGCAGGACGACCCGTAGGTCTACCTACGGTCCGTCAATGGCCACTGTGGTTTCACACTTGGTTGACCTGATGCTCCATCTACGCCACCAACCTACGGAGCGTGACTGGACCTACGGTCCGTAGGTTACCTCCGTAGGTGACTCCTTCTGCAGAAATTCAGCTGTTGTCTGTCTCAACCTCGTCCAAGCATATTTCTTGAAAATATAACATAAAAACATTAATGCTAATACAAAATGGCCCTAGACACACACAACTCTTCAATGAAATGTATTAAAAATACCGTAAACTCATGGTATATCAACACCCTCAACTTAAATTTGTTGTTTGTCCTCAAGCGACGCACTAAGACTCTAAACGACACTTGTATAGAAGCAAACATTCAAACACAAGCAATCACATGGCTTTCTATCCCGACACCCTTTCCAAGTACAAATATTTTCTCTTAGACTCAACAAGTTAACTCATGCGGATCAATATATGACAAAGATCGACCAATAGACCCACAACATACACTTTTTCAGTATCACCAAGGTACCAACTTTCCGACAATGTAACTAGTTCCCTTACTTTAAACGAAATCCCCTTTTTCACACAATGAATATGATTTTAAGTACAAGGATTCATTCAACACTCACACTCAGAAGTAACTTCAAGTACATTTAGTGCTCAATGCGATAAGCTTGCCCTTATTTTCACTGCTTAGACTCTCCATACTAGTTGCTACGATCACTATAGGACTTTGTTAGCTTGTAACGTTGGCTCAGGGTCAGGTGTGGTACATTTGGGTACTTTTTAGTAACTTTTTGCCCTCCTTGACATTACATTATCTATTTACCTCTTCTTTGACCTATTTTGGCATCTTTTCATTTCACTTTCTTTCCCTTAACTCTTCGCAACATGGATGTGACCTTTGACTTTATGACTCTTATTTCTCACTTTATTCTTTTTCTTTCAATTCATTTTTATTATATTGCGTTCATCATTTTTCTTTTGCTTCTTTTTGCACAAAGTCACATCCTCTTTCTTTTTCTCTTTTCAGTGTACAACTCTTTTCATTCCCCTTTTTTCATTGGGTTCCCTCTCTCATAGCCACCCTCAACTTATGCATTTTGCATTAGTTGAGGTGCACAATGTCCGATGTCGGACCAGGGACAAGATCGAGGTAACTTTTGGCTTAGCCATCCTCAACTTAGGCTTTTGGTCTAAGTCAAGGTGCACATGTCCAAGGAGGGACCAGGGCCAAGATAATATTTTAAGGGAAGGTGAGTTAGTTGAATCAAAATAAATGGTCAATTTTAGGCTCAAACATTTGGATAAAAAAGGAATAATGCTACCTTTTGGTTAGATCATTTTAGGCTTAAGTGGACTAATTTGAACAATGTCCTATGATCACTTCCCAACTTATAGCCTAGATTATCCTAGCAGGACCAACAGGGTAAGTTATAGATTGGCACAAAATTGTGTGAACATTCAACTATCCTTACACACTCTTGGCACCTTGTTTCATTATCAGATTATCATATCACCCAATTCATGTTTTTATCTTAAGTCATGAGGTCAAATCGGTTCTTATCATGTCACATTCAGATATAACACATTTAACTCATTCTAGCCTACATATTTTAGCACATATCACAAGTTTTGGACGGGTATCATTTTTCATTCTTTCTCATTCTTCTACACATACAATCCTAACTCATGCCGATTAAATAGAAATTAATTCAGTCTCTTGGGGGAAAAGAACACAGGCAAGAAAACCCCTAGAGAGGATTATGAGTTTGGTTACTCAGACTTCACCCTATCACTCACAATCCATTTACCCCACCCCAACAAAATAGAGTGCAATTGTTCCTAATACACAAAAAGAAAAGAATAAAAGATCGGGTGAAGCTAACATGTGGCGCATAGCGCCGAAGACCTATCATAAAGCAGGTGGGTTCAGTTTCCTGGAGCCTGCTGGATCAACAGTTGGGTCACCCTTAGTAGTACCCGCATCACCTGTCACAGCACCATCAGTAGTGCTATCAGCCACTCTCACCGCACCATCAGTGGTGCTCACACTGCTCGAAGCACCAACACAAACCTCCATAGCCTATGTTGGCGTGTCTCCTCATCAACTATAGACACCCTCTGAGCCTCCTCAAATTGTTGATGCTCCCTCTTGCGAGCTCTCTCAGCCTCAGTGTCCTCAGATGCCCGACTTGAGCGGGGGTGCTTCCCAACACGATGAGAAGAGGAAGGTGGAGGCATCTCATCCTCGAATAGAGCATCTGACATCGTATCATCAACTGAGGTTGTGGGGGCTGACTCGGGCTCAATATCTGGCGGAGCGAGGAGAATGTCAAAGATCTGCCTAGACACTTGCTAACTCCTTCCAGAAGGTAGAAACATTGGTAGAGGGGGTTGGTTGCTCCAAGACACGCAGCTCAAAAGCATCAAGGTGCTGGTGGACTGCCTGAATGTTACGGTTCATCATCTGCTCCATCTGTTGTTCCACACTAGTCGCAGACTACACAATCTCCCGTTGCATCCACGATCTCACATGCTGCAGTAATGTGGCCATCTGAGCCTCTAACTTCTTGACAAGAGCTAAGGGTACAGTGGTAGATTCTGAAAAGAGGTTGGCTCTGGGGAGCTCGAAGCCTGACTGGCGGCCGGAGAATGGGAAGTTGGAGCATCCTCAGTGGGGGACAGAGGGGCAGGCTCATCAACATGTATCTTCTCCATATCAATCACTAAATCTGCTCCAAGTTGAGGCACCTCGACCTGCGGCTCTCTGTGTGGCGCCGCCACAATCGCCTCATCTCGAATCAGGCCTTTATCGAGGGACTTGGTCGCCTAGATCAACTTATAACAATGACACACCGGCACTCCAGAATCCCTGCACATCTGAAAGATGAGGCACAAAAAGGGGTAAGTGGTGGTGGGCTTGAAGGCCCTCTCGTGAATCTCTGCAATGATCATGTGGGTAAAATCCATCTCAAAACTAACAATTAAGGCTACCACTATGAATACGCAGTCCCAAGTAAGAACATTGTATGCCTGTCTAGGAGACACCCCATTTCACACCTGTAACATCCGGCAATTTGAAATAACTATGAAGAGGCTTAGAATTGGAAATAGTAATTTTTGGAAAGAATTTTAAAAAGTGAGTTTTTGGCCAACTTTTAACAGTCATAAATCCTATATCAGGATGAGTTAGGTGTAGTTCCAGTTATGTTTGCGAAGCTCGTGGAATGATCTTTCCAACGCCATCAAGTTTGCTCGATTCTGAGTTTGTATAGTGAGTTATGCCCTTTGGAAGTTGGGCAGTTGGCAGGGAAGTCCGTCCAGAAATTTTAAGGGTATTTTGGTCTTTTTCCTAACCAATTCTTTTGGTTATATTAATGTGTTAGACTGATTTTTGGATCAGTTTTTCCCTTTTTAAAAGAGTGATAATGAGGGTTTGTGAGTGAAGAGGAGAGGAAGATGAGAAAGAGAGGATCAAGCAAGGATTCGTTAAAGATCATCGTGGATATCTTCGGGGTGATCCCTACTAGGTATATGAGTTCATAGTGTTGGTTTGGTTCTTTCCCCCACACGCCAAACTCGTTTTATTTCCGATAAAAGATTGGTTGTGTTGTTGAAGTTGTTGGCTGTGTTGTTGATGTTGTGATTGTGTTGAAGTATTGTTGATTTGGGACGTTTCCGGTTGTGTTTCCGGGTTAAATCTATTGTGTGTTGAGGGGTTTTATGTTTCTAAGTGTTTGGTGTTGGAACCTTTGAGGTTGAGAGGGTTTAGAGTTGGAGAAAGGAAGGAGAAAAGTCGGGTTTTCGGGGAAAAAGGGGTTCTGAACTTTCCCTCTTGGGGCGGCGCGCCTAGCAGAGCGCCAACAGGCCCCTCTGAAGTTTTAGGGCTGGCGCCCCGCGCCTCTCAGAGTGCCAAGGACGCCAAGTCTTCCCATCATTTCCCCACTTTTTCATACATGTTCCTTAGTAATGTACCTATGTTTTATAGTTGTTTTCAACACTCCAAGGTACGTTTAAACATCAAGAATTCATCCATAAACCTGAGATCATTACCCTTGAATTCATAATACAATTCAAAGCGAGTTAGGATCAAGTCAAAGTGAAGTTAGAAGTCAAGTCTAGAAGTTAAGAAGTAAGTCAAAGCAAGTTTTCAAAGTTGTTCAAGAGTCTTTATCGAACGTTTTAACTTCGTTTTAAAGTTCAAGTTTCAAGTCGAGTAAAGAGTACAGAGTTTCAAGTTAAGTCAAGAGTTTAAAGTTGTGTTCATTTCTCAAAAGCTATTAGGGAACTACGTATTCCCAAAAAAGTTTATAAATGTTTTTTTTACATTTGAGTAAGAGGGGAACCATGTTTTACAAAAGAGCTTTTGGGCTAAGTTTTGAGTAATTATATCAACTAAAGAGAGATGTGTTAAAAGACACTTATGAGCCAAAGTATTTTTGGGAGTAGTATTGAGCACCGAATTGGGGACACGATTTCATATTAACTCAAGTCTCCATAAGAATCATGAGCCAACATGGGACTTGACGGATCATTCTTTTTAGATGATCACGTAAGATTAAGCTAGTGGATCCACTAGGTAAAGTAAGGTCCTATATCACGACACGGTATAGGATGGTCCTTGGGCAACGTGAGGTAAAACGTTGTATCATCACTTGGGCTCATAGTGGTGGTTGTCGGTTAAAGAACCTCCCACAAAAGTTATACTACTTTCACATAAGTAGAGTTGAGTTTGTTATTGTTTTATCATTAATGAACTAAGTTATTTATACTGTTTTACAAGCTTTATATATTGCATGTGTCTTATTGCTTTATATATTGAGTTCAGTTATTCATGAGTCGTACAGAGCCAAGGTAAGTGTTCTCTTGTACTCCTTTCAAGCTTAAGTTGTGGTTTAGATTTCCAGCTCGCATACGCGTACATTCCATGTACTGATGCCAGTTGGCCTGCATCTTTTTATGATGCAGACATAGGTACCCAGGATCAGCATCCATCATGCAGTTGATCCAGCTGAGCACTCCAGAGTTAGTGGTGAGCCTCCTTGCTTTCCGGAGGACTCGGATATTTTGTTCTCTTAGTTTTGTTTTATTAGGATGTTGCAGGGTCTGTCCCAACATCCATCTCAGTATTTTAGAAGCTTCATAGATAGTCAGTCAGTTAGTATTGAGTCTCTCATCTGTGTGTATATATAAGTATTCTATTTTTGAGACTCGAGTTACCTTTTTGGCCAAGATTTTATCAGTTGGGTTGTTTTATGACCTTTCATTGCATTGAGTTATTCTGTCGAGTTAGGTTTCCGCTGAGTTAAGAAAGCCAGGCCATCGTCAAGTGCCGTCCATGTCCAAGGTGTAGGCTCGGGGCTTGACAACACCAATATATAGAAGAAATTGGCCACAAAAGCCAAAGTGGCCTTCTTTATGCCTCCACTCGGGTTGCTGACCAACTCGACGCGCTATCCGTCTGTGGCAAGGTGACGGGCCAACCAGTGCAATAAACACTCCCTCTGCTCTGCATTTCTCTGGAATTCCCCACTCCTCACTATGTCCCAACGATAATCAAAATCGGCCATATTGATAGCTAGAGTATGGCTCGGGCCGTAGAGGAATCTGTGAATAGTAGTCGCAGATATGTCAACCCAGACCCCACGAACTAGTGTAGCCTTTAGTGGAGGTTGGCCAGCAGGCTTGGTCCATTTTTCAATCGAACCTCGGAGGGTGGTTGCTTAGGAAGCATAGAACTCTCTCACGATCTCCTCACTATATGACCCTAGGCTACGGGCCATCCACTCGCATCGGTGCCTTTGGAATAGTGCCTGAATGTCAGGCATAGTAGGATGGCTACCTGTGAGATCCCGACGCTCCTCGATAATTAATCGAGCCATCCATGCTTTCTCATTTATCATCCTAGAGTCTCGGTATATCTGCTACTGACCATCTACACACCACTTGTTTGGTTGTTACACGATTGGGGCAGGATCAGTGTTCGGTGGCACTAGAATGCTCTTTGCACTAGTCCCCTCATTAGACGAGCCAGTCCTCCCCGATGAACTAGAGCCGGAAGCAAATTCAAAAATAGATGCGGACTCAGAATCGGAAGTAGAACCTCCCGGTGAACTGATCAGTGTGTCCTCCTCATTAGAATGAGAGGCAATGACTATGTCGGGAACCACCTGCTGGGATTGATTCCGGGTAGTATAAGGTGCAGTAGGGGATGTCCTCTTAGTAGGTGGGACATAGGCGGGATTCCACCGACTTTGACTTCCCGCTTGATACTTGAATCGGAGTTCTCTTGGGAGCCATGCTACCTGTGGAGGTTTAGTTAGTACGAAAATAAACCAATAACACACTCGAAATAATTTTTAGAACAAGAACGAACCATAACAGAAAACAAAAAAAAATTAGACAATAGCTTCAGTTGCCACGTATGATGGGTACCTACGGTCCTTAGGTTGACCTACGTACCGTGGGTCCCCTCTATAGGTCAGAAGTCCCAAAACGTTGGGCTCTGATGGGAACCATGGATGTGAAGAACGGTCTGTAGATCGACCTACGAACCGTGGTCCACCTCCGTGGTTCCACACTAAGTGGATTCTTCATGTGCACCAGACCCACGGACCTGATCTACGGTTCGTAGATGGGGTCTCATGGATCAGATCTATGCCAGGTATCAGATATGCCTCACTTTTAAACCATTTTTTCAATAATTCAAAAATAAACCTAAGTCTAATCATGCATTTCAACATAATTTATGATAGTTTGTCATTCCTAGGGTTCCGTTTACAAATTATTTCACATTTATTGCATACAAAACTAAGAACCCTAAGTCAAAATTGCCATTTAGACTATTTTCTCTGATCTATTTAACTACAAAGACAACACAATCACATTCTATCGTCCCAATGGTATTTCTATTCTAGTTTATCATGCAATTTCATACAACAAACAACCCAAGGTCAAGACCCACTTCGTGACTTCATGTATTGAACAATGAATAGCAAAATTCAAAGTTAAAGTAGAGTATATTACCTTACAAATATCGGAAGTGGGTGATTGTGTGATTACAATGAACTCCTTAGACCTTTGTGCTAGCCTTTTGACGCCGAACCCGGATAATGGAATTGCTGGGGAGAGGGAGATGACGATTTTGGAAAGAGGGAATGTGATATGGGAATATGGAGAAGTGAATGTGGAGTGATCTGTGGGATTTGAGAGTTTAATGGAGTGATTTAGGGAGAGGAAAGGTTTAGAAACGGTTGGGAGGGAGTTTTCAATATGGGGGATGAATAAAAAAATGAGTGGTTTTATTTTAAAAAGTGTATGGGTCGGGTCGGGCAAAACCTAGGTTTGGACCCATGAAACCCCGTATACGGTCCGTGGGTCGACCTACGGATCGTAGATGGGGTCCTTAGGTCACGCAACACTTAGAAAGTTTTGAGGACTTACCTAGGGGTCTACAGACACCATTCACGATCCGTGGATTGAACCACAGACCATCGATGGGGTTCGTAGACCTCTGCAACAGACATTTTTCTGCAGAGTTTGCTTTAAATCTCTACACATGTAGCAACCGTTAGGCCTTTGTTTTTACATTTTCTCGACACTTTTTAGACACAGACCCTATTATATATCTAGACAACACTAAAATAAAAATAAAATGGCAATCTAAAGAATTACAGAAGATCAAATAAACAAAGAAAACTCTTAAATCTAAACAAAAAACCTATAGTTGGCTAGATTGTACATCTTGGGTTGCCTCCCAAGCAGCGTTTGATTTAACTTCGTGGCACGACGCAGGCCTCTTGATTACTCAGACTTCATCAAGATAGTAGTCCTCAACCACCTCTTGCACATTCTCCTCCTTTCTCATGTAAACCTTGACCCTTCGCCCATTTACCTTGAACCTTGTTCCCTCATTGTTCTCGAGCTCAACCGCTCCATGTGGGAACACTTGAGTGACTATGAATGGCCCGGTCCACTTGGACTTGAGCTTGCCAGGAAAATAGTGCAACCTAGAGTTGAATAGAAGCATCAGATTACCCACAAAAAAATCACACTTTTTGATCTTTTGATCATGATACTTCTTCATCTTCACTTTGTACAAAGCTGAACTTTAATAAGCTCTTAAGCGAAACTCATCAAGCGCATTCATGTGACTTACTCTCTAATTCGATGTGGCACCCCAATCCAAATTTAGCTTTTTTAGCGCCCACATAGCTTTATGCTCTAGCTCTACCGACAAATGACAACACTTTCCAAAAAAGGTTGGTAGGGGGACATACCTATGGGAGTCTTCAATGTGGTGCGATAGGCCCATAGAGCATCATCAAGCTTCCTTGACCAATCGGTTCTATTCGCATTCACACTCTTAGCCAGAATCTGCTTGATCTCTCTGTTAGACGCTTCAACTTGCCCACTAGACTGCGGATGGTAAAGAGTGGCTACATTGTGGAGGATGCCATATTTCTCAAGTAGCGCCTTGAAAAACTTATTACAGAAGTGGCAACCTACATCGCTGATAATCGCCCTGGGTGTACCAAATCTGGAGAAGATATTCTTTTTTAGGAATCCGGTGACACTTTTACCTTCATTGTTGGAAAGAGCAATTGCCTCCATCCATTTTGACACATAATCAATCGCAAGAAGAATATACTTCATCCCATGTGAACTTACAAATGGACCCATAAAATCAATGCCCCATACATCAAATAACTCAATCACCAATATCGGATTCATAGGAAGCTCTTGCCTCTTTAAAATTCCTCCTTCTCTTTGGCAATGGTCACAAGACTTGGCAAAATCATGAGCATTTTGGTGGATGGTATGCTAGTAATACCCGCACTGCTAAATTTTATGCGCAGTCCGAATACCACAATGATGCCCACCAACAGACGATGAGTTACACACCTCTAGTATACTCATCATCTCAACTTTGGGCACACAACGACGAATAATCCCAACAGCACAACTACGGTACAAATAAGACTCATCACAAAAGAACCTTTTCACATCATGCATAAAATTTCTCCTTTGGTGAAAGGACAAATCCGATGGTACCAGATCACTTTCCAAGTAGTTAGCAAAGTCTGCGAACCAAGGAATGAGATCATGAGAAGCTACCAATACCTGCTCATCCAGAAAAGCATTATTAATTTCAGCCCCATCTCCTAGCTTGAGCATAGATTCTTCCTCCAATCTGGACAAGTGATCGGTAACCTAATTTTATGTCCCCTTTCTATTTTTCACCTCAAAGTCAAACTCTTGCAGCAACAACACCGATCTGATCCATCAAAACCTCAATGCATAATGGTCAGTATGCACTATAACCTTAGTTCCAAGCAAGTAGGATCGAAATTTCTTGAATGCGAAAACCACCACAAGATGTTCATGTTCAGTCACTGTATAATTCTTTTGAGCCACATTTAGAACTTTGCTGGCATAGTAAAATAGGATGAAGAATCTTCTCTCGCCTCTGTCCTAATACCACACCAAGTGCCACTCCACTCGCATCACACATTACCTAAACGGTTGCCCACAATTCGGTGAAATAATGATAGGTGCGGAAACTAGCTTTTTCTTCATCTCTCCAAATGTTTTCAGAAAAGCATCATCAAAATCAAACTTACACTCCTTTTCGAGCAATTTGCACAATGGATGTGTAATTTTGGAGAAATCCTTGATGAACCTCCTATAGAAACTTGCATGCCCAAGAAAACTTCTAACACCTCTAACAAAGATAGGTGGTGGAAGCTTTTCTATTACCTCTACTTTCGCTCTATCAACCTCAATACCCTTCTTAGAGATCCGATGGCCTAGAACTATCGCTTATTTCACCCTGAAGTGGCACTTTTCCCAATTGAGCACAAGATTGCACTCCTCACATCGTTGATGTACTTCGGCCAGATGGTCTAAACAACGACCAAAAGAGTCACCTACCACAGAGAAATCATCTATAAATACCTCAATAGTGTCCTCCACCGTAGCAAAAAATATCAATGTCTACAACGTTGGAAGGTCGCTGGAGCATTACACAACCCAAATGGCATTCGTTTGAAGGCAAAAGTATCATAAGGGCAGGTGAAGGTGGTCTTATCTTGGTCTTCCGAAGCTATGGAAATCTAATTGTAGCCCGAATAACAATCAAGAAAACAATACCAACCCTTACCAGCAAGTCGGTCCAACATCCGATCCATGAACGACATAGGGAAGTGGTCATTTTCTGTCCAAGCATTTAATTTCCGGTAGTCCATGCAGACTCTCCAACCAGTCACGGGCCGCATCGGAACAAGATCATTTTTTGCATTCAGAACCACAGTAATCCCATCTTTCTTGGGCACACACTGATAATGACAAACCCAACTACTATCTGCAATGGAATAAATAACTCCAGCATCCAACCATTTGATGATTTCCTTTTTCACTACTTCTTGCATAGACGAATTTTGTCTTCTCTTGTGCTCGATACTAGGCTTGTGATCCGGCATGAGTTGAATTTTATGAGAACAAATACCAGGAGGAATCCCAATAATGTCCGCAATAGTCCACCCAATAGCCGTCTTGAACCTCTTCAACATGGAAACCAATGCCTCAACTTGTGTCACATTCAAATATGTCGCAATGATGACCAGTAAAGTACCATCTCTCCCCAATAATATATAACTCAAATGTGATGGTAGAGCCTTAAGCTCCAATTTTGGAGCCTCTTGAATAGACGGGCTTGCGAGTGGAGAGTTACGATTCTTCATGTCTAATACCAATCTCTTTGGTTTTGATCGGAATTCAAACCTATCAAGTGCGACCACCAATTCATCATAGTCTTGAATCCCATCACCCTCAAAATTCATCATTACCGCTGCTAGTGCATCAACACCCAACCTCTCTTCAATAGACACCTCAAAACCACTCTCTACAATATGATTCACCACTGATATTGACTGGACCTCACTACCATGCTTCATAGACCTAAAGATGCTGAAAGTTACCTCTTCACTATTCAATCGAAACTTCATCTGCCCTTTCTCTACATCGACCAAGGCGTGCCCAGTGGGAAGGAATGGTCTCCCAAAGATAATAGGAGCCTCAAAATCAACCTCACAATCAAGTATCACAAAATCTGTCGGAAAGATAAAAGACTCCACTTTCACTAGTACATCTTGGAGCACACCAATGGGCCTCTTCACAGTTCTATCAGCCATGAGCAATTGCATCGCAGTCGGTTTTGGATCTCCCAAACCCAACTTCTTGTAAATAGACAATGACATCAGATTAATACTAGCACCCAAATCACACAACGCCTTAGGAAAATGCAACTACAGTTATCAGTGACCCCTTGATTATTCATCCTTCTCAAAGTTTTTCTCAACTCAGGATCGTAGGGGGTCAGTGGTTCTTCTCGACCCCATGTACTTGGCATACACTAGAGTAGAAATATACAGAAAAAAAAACCCAAAGAAAATGTAAAATTAGGAAATTATTGACTAAAGTTCAATAATGTAGTTAAACTTAATCTAAAAGCCTTATTCCCCGGCAGCGGCGCCAAAATTTGATACGCTCAAATTACACCTCCCTAAATAAGTATAAGCGATCATTATCAAGTAAAGAACCCAACTTGGAGGTTGGGGTCGATCCTACGAGGAATATAGTTTAGACTTAAACGTAACTTATGATTATATTCATTTAGTCAACTTATTTTTGAGACAAGTAAGTAAACGGGGCGGGGGGGGGGGTTGTGTAACAAAAAAATTGATTGTATCTTAGAGAACAAGCGTGCAAGATTCAGACTTTAGTTGTTATCAATAAGAGAAAGTAACTAGGGTGTATGTGTTACCCATAAGCTCATAACGCGGTATTCCTAGTAATAGTAATCCTTTTCTAGTGTATCACATGCAAAGTGGTAAATTATGTATCTCTAAGTCCTTGGTCCAGCAAATAGAGAATTTCACCCCGCACCTTGGTCCAGCAAATAGAGAATTTCACCCCGCACCTTGGTCCGACTATGTATGTATAATTTACTAACCCTTACCTTTCCCTCATATTAGACATCACATCAATGTATGGCTTAGTTTTCACCCTCACACTAATTTACATTAGACTATTAGATAGTATCACACTAAATTTATGTTGATAATTCTTTTCTCATTAACTACATCCTTGGTCCGGCAAGTACCAACAATGTGAGTTTTAACATTGCGTACCATTAAAAAGACTTTTAAACGAAAGAATTATCAATGCATGCAATAACACTATTCAAGAATTACTTAGTTACTATTCATACTTTGTTAATCATTCATGGTTCCCACAACCCTAGTTGTGGATTTAGTTACCCATAGTAGCAAGAACACAATTCATATTTTTAGAAGAAGAATTCATGAACTTACGTAAATGAGTAGAAGAAACCTGAAATCTCCAATTGAAATTCAAAGCAACAATCTTTATAAACCAAAAATAGGAAATCAAATTGCTAATGTTTTGCAAGTTAATTTCCAAGAACACACAAAAAACTAAAGTTAAACAATAGAACTAAAGTTAAACAATAGTAGCTAACCCTCAAAACTGAGGTTTACATACCCTATTTATAGAAAACATAGCCCCAAACAAAAAGGAAATAAATTGCTGGACGCGGCTTCAATCGAAGAGACTGACCTACGGTCCGCAGGTCTCTTCTGTAGATCAGGACTTAGACAAATTCTCAGAAGCTTGGAACCTTCAACTTTTAGATGCAAACGACGGACCAGCAGAATGGACCGTAGGTTGACCTACGGTTCATGGGTCCCCTATCGTGGTTCCATACTTAGACTTTTTTATCAGGTATTGGAACTCAGACGTTCTGATACAAATGATGGACATACAGGACGGCCCGTAGGTCAACGTGCGGTCTGTCAATGGCCACCATGGTTCTACACTTGGTCAAGACTTCCCTGATGCTCAATCTATGCCACCAGCCTAAGGAGCATGACTAGACCTACGGTCCATAGGTTACCTCTGTAGGTGACTCCTTTTGCAGAAATTCAGCTGTTGTAGCTCTCAACCTCATCCAAGAATATTTCCTGCAAATATAACGTAAAAACATTAATTCTAATACAAAATGGCCCTAGACACACACAACTCTTAAGTAAAATGTATTAAAAATACCGTAAACTCATAGTATATCAAGGACGAAGTGAAGGACACATTCATTGATGCCTTAAAGGACAATTTGAAAGGTGTCATTGTCCTCACTTCAGTAGTAGAGAACAAGGAGGATGAAATATTGGGTAATAACAATTCCAACAAACTTTGTGAGAATTCTGTTTCGAGTGGACAAGAAAATATATCGAGTAATTGTAAAGATGATAATTTGTGTAAGCGTGTTGCATCCCTTGAACAATCAACGATGGAAGTTGTTGCTTTTATATGAAATGCGAAATTGAGGAGAACTCAAAAGAACAAGAAATATAAAGGTAGAATAATTTATATACTATTTGTGTAAAATAATTTATTTGTAAGAATGCTAAGCGACTAATCTTACAGAAGTTGATGAAGACTTTACAACACCAACAATCGATGAAGATGGTGCTGAAGTTGATGTTGATGAAATACTTCCATTAGTAATAGCCGATAAAAATCTTGTTGCAGTTGATGAATACTTTGCAGAAAAAGTTAATGAAGTTGTAGAAGATATGAAGAAAGGAGAGAAAGAAATAGTGGAGGATAAGATGATAGAAAAAGAAGAAGAAAAACAAGAGGAGAAATTAGAAGAGAACAAAGAAGAAAAAGAAGAGAAGTTGGAAGAGAAGAAACAAGAAGAAAATTAAGAGGAGAAGATTGAAGAGAAGAAGGAAGAAAAAAATTAAGAGAAGAAGCTGGAAGAGAAGAAAGAAAAAGAAAAAGAACAGGAGAAGTTGAAAGTGAATGTAGAAGAATGCTTGGCAGCAAATTGAGAATGAGGCAGTGATCAAAATTCAGTGGACATGATGAGTATTGTTATGCAACTCAATCGTGATGAGTAAGGAAGTTTTGATTATTTGTTTTTTAAGACAATTGGTATTTTAAGTGGGTTATTAAACAATTGGTTTTTGAAATGGTTGGTTTTTGGTGGTTGATTATTAAAACAATTGGTGTTTGAGATATTTAGTTTTTGGTGGTTTATTATTAAGATAGTTGGTTTTGATATAATTAGTTTTTGGTGGTTGATTTTTAAGACAATCGATTTTGAGATAGTTGGTTTTTGAAGTGCCTTTAAAGAAAATTGGTTGTTGAAGTAGTTGGTTTCTAGTCACAACCCAGGGGTAACCCCTAGATGTAATATGTCGTATAGGACCCCGAGGGACCTCCTACAAACCACTTAGCATTCATAACATGAGAAATAGAACAATAGAAGTAAAACAACATTTCAAGTCCAATAGTTTTATACAGAAAAACGGAAGTCTAAAACACTCTGTCTCAATTTCCTTCTAATACAATAGAATTTGGCCTAGCCCACACATCATATCCAAAACTGGGAATACAAAATAAGAACTAAGAACAATAAAAATTCACCCTCAAAGCATGAGGACTCACCAAAGCTTAGGAACCTCAAAACCAATCACTAGCTTATGAGGTGTGCAACCATTTTGGCACAAATTTTGAGAGGGAACCCAAATGTTCATACCTTTTATGACTACCTTATGAGATGTGCAACCATTTTGGCACCATTTGAGACTTAACTATTTGTTGTCAATCTTGTTGAAACCTCTTGAGCCAAATTATCCCTAGCTTCCCTCACCCATAAAACCCTTTTCTAAGCATTGATTTTTTTGAATAGTCAACTTAGGCCAAACACCTAAGTTAAGGGTGTGGAAAGTAAGGAGGAAAGAAAGTCAAGCAAAAGGTGAAGAAAGAAAAGTGAGACTGACTCAACTTTTAGGTTTGTGACAAAAAGATTGAACCCCTCACTAAAAAAAAGAGGGACAGAGAAAAACCTTTAAAATAAAAAAAAAGAAAAGAAAGTGTGATGAAATAAAATGGGTATCTAACAAATACAGTGAAAACTTAAGGTTTGAGTTTCCAAGTGAAAATAATGAAAATAACTTGAGAAGAGGTGAAAATGAGTACAACAATGCTTTGAAAATGTGAAGTCATTAAGCTAAATTGACCATACCTTTACGCTCAACCCCGTTACAAGGCTGAAAAATCCCTTGTGATCGATCTTGTATAAACTAGGTTGTCTGATGATTGGAAAATATGGGCAAACCTATGGGACGAAGCTTACATGTATTTTTCTTTTAGAGAGTGAGAGTTGTATTGAATCCTAACTTTTTTTTATTGATATGATTTATAAGATTACAGAATCATTTTTTATGTGAGTCCACTTAAATGCTTTTGTTGAAGCATGATTTTGCATTATTGGAGAGCATGAGTGAGCTTGATGTTGTAGTGATCCCGATTAGTCATCATTTAATGCTTATTGAGCATGATTGACTCATTGCATATTCTCATTAGTATTCGTGTGGTGACACTTGCGTGTTAACTCTCATTGGGAAATATAGTAGACACACTTGTAGAACTAATTGTGTTCTTGATTAACTTGAGGACAAGAAATAGTTTAAGTTGGGGTTGTTGATGAGTGGTAGATTTACACTCATTTGGGGACTTTTTAGTTAATTACTGTTAGCAATGCCTATTGATGTCCTATTCTAAAGATATTTTGATATTTTATGCCTAATAGAAGCTAAAGGACAAGGTAGGTATGAAAAAAAGGCCAAAAGCATTTGAAGAGTAGAAATTCCTAGTTGGGGTTGCCTAACAAAAAAGGCAGATCTCCCAAAGGGCCTGACCTCGCCCAAGTTGATAGTGTTAAAAGTTGAAAAGACTAAGAAAGCTTGGTGGACTAAATACATTAATGGTGATTCGCAGAAGTGAATGGGCAAAATAGGAATTCATTGCCAAAAGTGACAAATTTATGAGTGTAAATAAAAGTTGAAAAGATAAACAAGGTGGTGATTGGGGATCCACCGAATGTGAAAGGCTGACTAGATTGAGTTCACCAACTAAGGTTCAAACCCTTGAAACCTAAAGCAAAAGAAGGCGACCTCAAGATCAAATGAAAATCCATTGTATGAGTAAAGCGAGCCCGACTAATGTCACCGAATAAGTCACGGGTGGAATCTTGGGAAATTTTGGGGAAACTATAAATAGTAAGAAAGAGAGAGAAAATGGATTCATAGTTTGTATCATATTTTTGTATGAGATTTTGGAGAATTAGTTTTTTAACCTTTGAAGAAACATTTTTAGTTTTTGGGTTTTAAAATACACCCTTGAATGGGTAATTGAGTGTTGAAATCGAAGTTGTTGATTCATCCTTGGTTGCTATCATGATGGGTGGCTAAACTCCCAACTCTAGGGGTGCAATTATGGGGTTGGGTGTTGATTTAATGTATTGAATATTGTGTTTTTCCCTATTTTATTGCTATACATTCATTGCTTTGAGCTAATTAGCATGACGTTAATTCATGGGTTAAGGTTGCAAACTTAATCATATTCTCTTTGTTCGATGCTTGAAATAGATCATTTGAATGAATAATTAGTTCAATGCGTAGAATTTAAGTTTGATTTATATGGCCTGTTCGGAAGAGAGTTTATGGTTCATCTCTAATTGCAAAAATCTACTCGAAAGAAAGATTTATGTAAGGTAATAGGTTGATTTGTAATCACATAGATGAGATTGAAAAGGGGTTCTATGATACGGTTCTATGAGATCAAAAGAAAATTAGTGTTATTGAAGATTACCCAGCCTATCAATGATTATATAGCACTATTGAGCAACACAAGTACCCCAAGTGACATCCGTACCAATCCATGCAGCCCTAGATTATTCTTTACTTGCTTGAATTTCTAATTTTAGTTTAATTTTGATACTTGATATTTCAAACCTTTTTATTAAATTTGGTGGAATCATCCACTCTTTTGTTCTAAAGTGCTACAATGAATAGATTAGTATTCTTAATTTACTATTTGACTTCTTATCCTTACACTATTCCTTGTGGGATTCGACCCGACTCTTTGTTTGGTATTTTTATTGAAAACGAACGCTTAATCCTCTAATTGTTTTTAGGATAATTTGAGCTTTATCAAAAATGGCGCCGCTGCCGGGGATTGGTAGCGAAGAATTCAATTAGTGAAGTTGCTTTGTAAGCTTTTTGAGTTGTTTTTTATTGTTGTTTGGTGTTGTTGTATTTCCTATTTATCATATCATATCATATATTACTAAAAGTGGGAAGCTCCAAAGTGCAAAGTTTGATTACCATTTTACCCCTAAACTATATAAAAATACTATAAATTATATTTTTTAATTAATTATTAATTATTAATCCAACTCAAAACTTATTCTTTATTTATCAATTATGAGTTATGTCTCTTCAATGGCTCAATCCCATTTTCCAACAACCATACAACTTCAGCTATTTAAATTGTATATTATTTTCTGTTCTCAAAGCATTATTTAGTTAGTTTTTCGTATTAAATTAAATATTTTCTGTTTTCTAATCATTTAACTAATTGAATGGTATAACTAATGCATAGACTCTTCAGATTAGGAATATGAACAGTTATTTTCATTTTCTATATATATATATATATATATATATATATATATTATAAATTAAATATCATTTTTTACTTCTAATCCTTTTATAGTTTTTTCTTGTATTTGCTTAGCCCTTCTGTTTTCTAATTACTATTTTATTTATTTATTTTTCTTTGCTTCAAATCTTATCTTGCAATTGTGAATTGTTTCCTTCTCCGTCACATCATCAGGTACATAATAGATATGAGAGTCATATCATTGGAATTATGCTTAGTCATGAAGAAGGTAAACATACATTAGGTCAATTCACTAGGAATCTTTTTAGTTTGTTAAGATGCATCTCATTAGGAAATATACAGAACATGTATTGTTTGAGATCCATAAATTAGTAATAAATACTAGAATGAAATGGGTCCAAAAAAAGTGAAATGAATAGTGAGAATGCATATGACGACTCTAAGAAGCATGTAATTGAGGTATGATTGTAATGGGATTAAAAAGAGTAATAGAAGTAGATGGATCATTGTAGCCGATAAGTAACTGCTAACAAACTGATATACAAACATTATGAGTTTTGTCATCTATACTATATTGTTACATGCTATAGGGTTTGACCAAATGATGACAGAAGCTTTCACTAGAAAACAAAGTAAAGCTTAATGTTGACCAAACAACATGATCTGAACTTACATGTTTGGGTCCAGTAATCTCAAATTGGGCTTTGGACTGTCATCACATATACACATAGTATAAGCATAATCATAAACAAGGATTGTGCCATTGTCTTTAGAAAGTTGCACCACTTTAGTCAGCTGCACCTCTAATGCTCCCAAATCATTATTTCAATAATTTGTATTAAGCTCTAGCTTGTTTGTGAATATGGATTGATTATGTTATATTTCGTAATACTATTTTACTTAAACAATTTAGTTAATATTCTCATATAAAATTTACACATGAAGGATTCATAATCTTGAATAAAACAAATAAAGTTGTACATGCAATTATCTATTACAAATAAATATGATTTTTTCAAGTGTACCACTTGAAATTGACAACGATACATTATCCATCTTAAAGAAGACATATATTAATCAATATTTCTACATTATGAAATATAATTTTTATTCGGAAACAACATCTTGATATGTATTTAAACACAAGACACAAACTTTAATATATGAAACATTTACAACTTATGCTTACATATAAACTATATGTTATTGAAATATTAAAAAAACAAATAAAGTACCACACTGAATATAATATATATGAGAACTACATAAGATATTTTTTATATCAATTTAATTGACTGTTTATAGCTACAAACAATAACCCTTTCCTAAATTTAGTCACTTATTACTCACATGTTTTACTATCATTTAAAAAAATTATAATAATTAACATGGGCTACACGTGCAACGCACTTGTACAAAAACTAGTAGGTATACACATGAGTGATATTGGTAGTGACGACGCTAGTCACGATGGGTAAAATGATCAGTTGGTTGACTTGAATGCCATGCACATGAATATCATTGAGATGAATGGAGTTGTCAGATTACTTCCTACAACAAGGAAAGCAATGTACCAGAACAATGCTACAACTACTCCAAATGAGAGGAATGTTCGGGGGCTTAGCTCATAAGGATCTTCATGAACACCTTCAAAACTTTATGGATATTTGTGGGTTGTTCCTCTTCAATAATATCTCACAAGAATCTATTTGGCTGCGATTATTCCCATTCCCCTTAACGGGGGAAGCTACTAGATGATTGGCTGAGTTGCTAAATGATTCTATCAATTCTTGTGAGGATTTAATTAAAACATTCTTAGGGAGATTCATTCCTCCATTGAAAATGGTCAAACTTAGGGACAACATCTAGAACATTAAAAGAGTGGAAGGAAATATTGTAACACCTCAAAATTTAGAAATATAAAGAAGGTCAAAGAGAACTACTAGTTCAAGTCTATGAGACTAGTCCGTGGTTCGTATGAATTTCTACGGTTTGGAGACCAGTCTCATAGGAAGTGGGAAAGTGATTTGGAAATCACGTCCAGTAACTGATTCTACGATTGACCAAGATGGTATGGCGAATGGATTACGGACCGTAGGAAGGTCCCGTGGAAGGGTCCCAGACTTGGTAAAGTTTTGAGTTGAAAATTGAGGTCTACGAATGGGTTCCACAAACCATAGAAATTTAACGGTCCATACAAATGGGTCATATGATTTTTCCCAAGACGTAGGCCCAATTGTTCGACTTACAATTGATAGTATGGTCCGTACCAATTTCTATGGTCCATAGGTTGCAATCATAGGGTCAGCCAGTAGTTATTTTAAAAGTTTGTTTGCGACATTCCCTATGCACCAAAATTTTATACTACGTCTTCTTGCCTATAAATAACCCGAAATCTACCCATTCTCCAAAAATTTCAAAAGTTCCTCTCCAAGGTTTTCTATCCAAGGCTCTTAAGGAATTTCTAGGGGTTTTCAAGTCTTCGATGTTTCTTCATCAATTGCTTGTGGGATTTGAGATTCAGGTATGTAGGGAGTTCATCAATGGGTTCTATTCACCCATTGAGTCCCCAATGATTCTCCAAATCCCTAATTCAATTTCCCTAAATTGGTTAGGTTTTTATTCAATTCCGTGTGGGTTCTATATGTATGGATTTAAATTGTTTGATTTTGATTATATTATGATTATTTAAATTCAATTACATACCTTTCCAATCTATTCCATATGAACCCATGCACTAATGATTTTTTTTACTATGAACCCAGATTGCATGAATTTGAAGAGAACTATGAATTAATGAATGATGCTTGTATGAACATATGCATGATTTATTTTCACGACCCAAAGTACACCATAGACGTGACATGGCGTACAAAACCTAAAGAGACCTTACAAAAGACACTTTGCATACATCATACAAGATAATAGAATTTAAAGAGTTCAAAAGATAGCATTTCATATTTCGAAAGAGCTTTTGAATCAACAAAGAAGTCTAACATTTGTCTCAATAAGCAATCTAATACATCATAATGAAAGTGATTGGGACGTAACCCATACATCATATACAAAGTCTGAAAAATGAAAATGACATAAAGCTATAAAATGACATCGTCCTCGAAGTATGAGGACTCACCAAGTCTTCAAATCTCTAATGCAATCAAATAACCATGAACGGAAGGATAAAAATCTTCAGGCCCTGCATTAGTAAAACAATGTAGGCACAAGTATGCATTAGTACTTTTAATAAACTAAGTATGAGGTGAATGCAATAAAACATAAGACGTGATCATAATGGGACAAAATCGAAAAACATCAAATGCATGACCAAGTTAAAACAAAGTGAAATTATTTAAGAAGATTCATAAATCATGAACATGGTCATTGCATTTTTAAATCACAAAAATCAGATTCTTCAAACATGATGAATTAACTTAGTTTATTTGGTGGGAATTTTATCATAAACCGACATATAGACCATGCAAGCTATACCATGGAATCTAGTGTCTACCCCACAGTAAAAATGGGTGTCCTCACCTACCAAGTTCAGAACCATGAATCTGAGCTAAAGTGGATCGACTAGGTAATGTGTATCTAAGACAAATCATTATGTGGTGGCACATGGTTATGGGATAAGGAGATTGCTACTAGAAACCCGACCTTAAGCTACGGGAGAGCGTCCATATCAATACACTCTCAGGGCTAAGCATAAATCCCACAGAATAGTCATTAATCTTCTTCATTTTTATCTTCCATGGAAAAGTACAATTAAGATACAAATCCAAGCTATAAACATCATAGGGTAGCTCCTTAGACCACGCATGAGAAAAACTTTCACCATCTATGATATTTTAATAATAGGTTTTTGAGACTCATAGTCATTAACTTCATGCTAGAAGTGTCCTACTACTAACAAAAAAATTTATCCATCCGAAGCAGTAGCAGGCCAGGCACTGGTCTTTCTATCTTCTGGCTATTCCCAGATGGAATTTCTGAGCTTTTTAAATAATAGTTGTGGCACTCTCTTTCTTCCATAAAGAGGGAACTTATCCTTAGACTTTTGGAGCTTTGACTTTGGTTTTGAAAGCGTGATATATAATCATTGATGGCCGGTTACCATACTAAATCAAGACCCAATTTAGGAAAACAGCCCGAAAAGCATTGAGGAAAAATCTAGATGTCATTTATGTCATGTGCCCAAGCTTCATAGAACATAGAAATACCTTCATCTATAAGCTTATTTGAGTCATAAACATTGCTTTCATAAAAAATATATTCATAGATTCAAGCTTCTTCATAAATTCATGTAAGTTAGGGTTCATAGTTAAAATTCATAGATCAATGCATGGGTTCACACGAAATTAGTTGAAAATCATGCAATTAAGTCCAAATCATCAAAATAAGATTATAATAAAGCAACTGAATCCATGCAAATAGAACCAATGAGGAATTGAGTAAAAATGTAATCAAATCTTGGATAATTGAATTGGAGAATTGAAGAAACTCTAGGTGCTCAATGGATGATTAGAACCTATTTATGAGCTCCCTACATACCTTGATTGAAGCCCTAAGTAATAATGAAAAAGGAGACTTGAACTTGAAGAACCGTAGCGTATTCTTCCTTGATCTAGAGAGAAGATTTGTTTTTTGGAGAAAACATTAGAGAGACCTTAGGAATTTAAGAGAATGAATAAATTGGGGGAAATTTCTAAGGGTTAAGGGTATTTATAGGGTTTAGATTTAGGGGTTAAAATGATGTAGTATTGGGTTAGAATAATTAGGAAAAGACTCAAAATCCATTAAAATAAAAGTGTCGAGCCTCAGCTACGGTTCAGACCTACAGTCAGTAGGTTCTACTATGGACCGTCCTGGTCAACCGTAGGTAAGGTTCAGAGACTTGAATTTGGACTATCCATCGATGGGGCCCGTGTACATTTGGTAGATCTATCTACGGACTGTACATAGCCACCATTGGTCCTAAAAATTTCCCAAAAGTTTTTGTTCATTTCCATTGTACCTACGGATGCCATCTACGGTTAGTAGATGCTTCTATGAACCGTAGGTGAGAGATATAGGTCACACCTGCAACCTAAAAACTGCAATTTTCATTCATTTAAATTAAGAAGTTTTACAATATCTCCCCTATGGAACATTGGTCCTCAAATGGGACTCAAGCTAGCATGAATAGTGTAGGAGAGAAACTAGCAACCCAACATGAATGCAATTTCATCAAAATTCACATAATCAATGAAGAATATTAACTTCAAGATAAAACAAACTTTTAAAACATCTTTTCATAAAATTATTTGCGAAGCTAATACAAATGCACATCACCATGAAGCAATCAATGGAGCTAAATCAAAATCTCAAAAATCTGATTTTTCATGAGCATGCATGCTTGAGGAAAAATGAGAATGACTAAGAACACAAGAATACTAAAGAGTGAACATGAGGGGTTAATCTTCAAACTAGACCCGAAGATGAAGGAAAGAGATACGGTTACTAAGACATCACACCGTCTCCAGCCTTTCACATACCATCCCAAAGCAAGGAAGATTTCAAACTATTTAATTAGTACGTCACACATACTAACCATGAAACAAGCACCATCTTTCCCTTGGGCGAAAACCTCACTAGTCTTTTGAATCCATTTCCTTCAATCCAAGCATAGCACCTAAATCTTAACAACCACAGAACCATTGATACAAGTAAACACTTAAGGAAGTTCCACAAAGATTTCAAGGTCAACTTCAAACACATTTACCACACATGGAGTCTTACCATATCCAATGAAACACCCAACATTAAGCAATGCATAACCACAAGCTAAAATATCATAACTTACCAATTACTGGATCCGGGGAACCCTCGTGATTTTGTCGAGTTTCATTTTGCCTACCATCCCTTCCCTTAGAAGTAATAAATGGGCAATCTCTCATCTTGTGACCACTCTTTCCACACCCAAAGCATGTATTTGAACCGGCTAGACACTCATCCCTATGTCTTCTTCCACACTCCCGACACTTGGGTACTATTTGGTCACTAGAATCATTACCTTGAGAACGATTACCTCGATTGCACCTTGAATGTATGAAATCACCATTTTCCCTTCTTGTCCTCTTTGAATCATTAGTTTTCTCCTTAAGCTCCCCCTTTTCTATTTGTTGCACCTGAACCATCAAACGCGATACATCCATCTCTTTAACAAGCATGGTGGTTAAGAATTCTTTGACCACCAAGACGGAAGTACCCGACACAAACTTACTCATAGCTTGGGCTAATGCATGAAATACGGGATCCACAACCTTTCTATTTTCTTGAGTTATCATAGCTTGGGCCAATGCATGAAATATGGCTCAAAACTCATCGTTAGTCACTTGCTCGACAAAAGGTTTGACCGATACTTTGGGAGCCTTGGGCTCCACATTTTCACGAACATTCCTTCTCACAAGATTCCTTCGTGGAGGCATATTCCGAAAAGAATAAATAGGGATTATGAAAGGAGGAACTTTGTAGAGATAAACTCTATGGAATGAATTTAGAGTAAAGGAGGAGGTGGAGTTTCCTAAAGATCTTATAGCCTCTGATTCATAAATGTGGAGCACTTCACAATTATGAACAAAAATCTATTCGACGTGGCTTATGAGACATCCTAGAACCTTTCTAAACCTTGTGCTTTGAAAAGCAAATTTTTCACAGCCGAAAGTACACCCTAGATGTGACATGGCATATAAGACCCAAGAGGAATTACACAATCCACTTAGGAAACATCATACAAGGTAATAAAATTTATAGAGTTCAAAAGATAGCATTTCACATTTCAAAAGTGTTGTTGAATCAAAGCAGAAGTCTAACATTTGTCTCAATAAGCTATCAAATACATAATAAGGAAAGAGATTAGAACGTAACTAATACATCACATACACGGTCTAAAAATTAGAAATGACATAAAGGTAAAAAAGTGGCATCGACCTCGAAGTATGAGGGCTTACGAGACCTTCAAATTTCTAATGCAATCATCTAGCCACGAATGGAAGGATAAGAATTGGCAGGTCATACATTAGTGAAACAATGTAGGCACAAATATGGATCAGTACAAAGAATGTAATATGAGGGGAATGCAATAAAGCATAAGACGTGATCATAAAGGGAGATAAAAAAAAAATGCATGACCAAATTAATACATAGTAAAATCATAAATCAAGAACATGGAAATTTATCTTTAAATCATAAAAGGAAGCTTAATAAAATATTAGTAATTAACTTAGTTCATTTTGTGGGAATTTTACCACTAACCGGCATAAAAACCATGCAAGCTATAACATGTAATCTAGTGTCTTCCCTACACCAAAAAGGGGTGTCCTCAGTTACAAAGTTAAGAATCATAAATTTGAGCTAAAGTGGATCCACTAGCTGATGTCTATCTAAGCCAATCATCCTATGGTGGAACATAGTTATGGGATAAGGAGATTACTACTAGAGACCTGGCCTCAACCTACGGAAAGCTTCCATCTTAATATCCTCGTGGTGCTAAGCATAAATCCCACAGAATAGTCATTAATCTTATTCATTTTTAACATCCATGGAAAAGTACAATTAAATACTAATCCAAGCTAGAAACAACATACGGTAGCTCCTTAGAACATGTGTGAGAAAATATTTCATCATCCATGATCTTTTCATAATAGGCCCATAATCGTTAACTGCATGCTAGAAGTGCCTTACTACTAATGGAAATAGTTTTGAAAGAGTGATCTATAATCATTGATGGCAGATCCAAATACCGCACTAATCAAGACCTAATTTAGGAAAATATCCCAAAAAGCATTGAAGGTAAATCTAGATATCATTCATGTCATGTGGCCAAGCTTCATAGAATATATAGATACGTTCATCTATAATCTTACTTGAGTCATAAACACTGCTTTCTTATAAACATGCATAATTTCATAAAAATATATTCATAGATTCAAGAATCTTCATAAATTTATGTAAGTTAGGATTCATAGTCAAAATTCATAGTTCAATGCATGGGTTCACATGGAATTAGTTGAAAAGCATGTTATTAAGTTAAAATCGATCCCACGAGGAATTAAGTGAAAACCTAATCAAGTCTTGGGAAATTGAATTGGAGAATTGAAGAAACTTTGGGGGCTTAATGGGTGATTGAAACCCATTGATTAACGTCGTACGTACCTTAATTTAATCCCTAAGAAAGGATGAAGAAATGATACTTGAACTTGAAGAACTCTATCTTCTTCTTCCTTGATCTAGAGAGAAGATTTGTTTTTTGGAGAAAACATTGGAGAGACTATAGGAATTTGAGCGAATGAATAAATTAGGGGAAATTTCTAAGGATGAAAGGTAATTATAGGGTTTAGATTTAGGGGTAAAATGGCGTAGTATTGGGTTAGAATAATTAGGAAAAGATCTTAAAATAAAACTGTCGAACCTCAACTATGATTTTGACCTACGGTCCATAGGTCCTACTACGGATCGTCTTGGTCGGCCGTAGGTAATGTTCAAGGACATGAATTATGACCATCCATCGATGGGGCCCATGTACGGTTGTTAGGTATACCTACGAACCAGGCATGGCCACCGTAGGTCTTAAAAATTTCCCCAATTTTTTTGTTCATTTCCATTGTACCTATGGATGCCATCTACGGTAAGTAGATGCTTCTACGAACCGTAGGTACGAGCTGTAGGTCACACTTGCAACCCAAAAACAACATTTGTTTTCATTCCTTTAAATTCTTAGGTGTTACATTTATGAAAAAAGGATTATTTATGATCTTGGTTGCTTTAAGATTAGCATCAATTATGTTGTGAAAGGTTTTCTCACATTAAGGGATCATGGTTTGGTGAAAGGTTTTCTCACTCATGCATGATTCAAGATTTAAGGAGCTATTCAATGATGTTTTTATCTTGGATTAGTAACTTAATTGTGTTTTCCATGGTGGATGATATGCTTATATTTATAAACAATTCTGTTGGGATTTTACTTAACACGGAGATTATATTGAGATGGAGGCTCTACCATTAGTAGTGGTTGAGTCTCTAGTAGCAATCTCTTTGTCCCTAACAACGTGCCCCCTAGGTTGTCTTAAGTCTCATAGCTATTGGATCCACACAAGCTAGAAGTTAAGGTCCTTTCCTTGGAAACTAGGAACATCTCTTTTCGGTGTGAAAGCAAGACACCAGATTTCATGTTATAGCTCGCATGGTCTATGTCGGTTAATAGTAAATACCCGACAAAATGAACTAAGTGATTCCTAAATGTTTTAAGAAGTTTTCTTTATGAATTCAAGATGTACTAACGATGTTCATGAGCTACAGTCCTTCTTAAATGTTGTTACTATGTTTAGCTTGGTCAAGCATTTCATGTTTTCGATTATATCCCCTTATTATTATGTTTACGTTTTTATGTATTTCCCTCATTCTTATAAAATTCCATGTACTAATGCATACTTGTGTCTACATTGTTTCACAAATGTAGGGCATGATGACTCTTCTCCCTCCATTCGTGGTTGTTTTATCACTCTAAAGATTTGAATACTTTGTGAGTTGTCATACTACGAGGACAGTGTAACCTTTATTGCTTTCTTAAGTATCTTAGGCTCGGATGTTGTACGTGGTGTACGAGTTACGTTTCAACCACTCCTCTTGATGTAATAGATGGCTTGTCAAGACTATGTTAGACTTCCACTTTTAAATTTCAAACTCTTTTATTCGTATGAGACTCTTTGCTTTAATGTATTATATTGTGTATATGTATGTCAAATGGCTTGTTTAGGGTCTCTCGGTGTCTCACCCGCCATGTCTCACCTAAGGTGTACTTTGGGTCATGACAACTGACCATTGTTATTGCGGAGGTTAGAACTCTCAATCACAATGACCAAAGAAGGTCAACTCAGTCAACCCTTCATCGCTATCGCGACCAAGGGCCACGCGACCATGATGCATAAGGGATCAGGTCCTCGAAAACGTGACCAAGGGCCCATGAACACTAAGGGTAAAATTATCTACACCAGCTGATGAACATCAGCTGGTTTTGGGCAGTTTTAAATCTCCGGTGGAGTGCTTAGAATTTGTTCAGAACCCCGTGCACTCAAATGATATATGCTACCCTACAAAATTCATTATTCCAGACTCAATGGAGTAGTTTAAACTTCCATACGAGGTTATCTTGGAAAAAAGTGGGTCCCACACCCAAACTCTATTTTAAGCCAAAATCCCTAGAGGGCTCGGAATCGGCCTGAGAGCCTCGGGATCTGCAGAAGGATCGTTCTAAACAAAATTCAATATTTTAAAGCTAACCATGCTAATGGTATTTTCATCCATTCCAATCATTCTACTAGCCTAATATTACCCTTTCAGAGCTGATGAAACCGTCAGTATTGCATTCTAAGGTCGCCTTCCAGAACCTTTGATCAAAATCAACCGTTCAAGGTTCAAAAAAATTCCAAAACACATAAATTCCTATAAAAAACAAAAGAACAATTATGGGACCAAATTTTCAGTCCCCGTAAGACATAAATTACTTGGGTCACTATAGGAACACTCGAAACGACAAGAAAAAGGCATCAACAAAAGAAATGACCTAGAGGCTCATTACACATAGTTGGTGAGTACCCTTGTTTTAATCGGAAATGATATGATAATGGGTCAATAAAGGATAGGATGAAGTGTTCGAGAATGTAAAAAGGTTTTTAAGTGTGAGGTGGTGATGAAGAGTGAAATCACGCATTCAAACACCATAGCTTACCCCATGTTTTAGCCACATTTTGAGTGTACGCTCTCTATGGGATTTGACCTCAACCTAGTTGGGTTACTATATTTTTAAATCGACCATATAGAAATAGAATTCTAAGTTCTAGTTGGTTTGATTGTACTTTTGTTAAAAAAATTGATAATATTTGGTAAATATATATTTAAATTCAAAAGCACCATGTTTTTCCTATAAACTTTGTTGTAACCTCAATGATATACAAGGGTTGTTTCTTCAAAGAAAGAAAGCAATGAAGCAGAATGGATTATTGTTTGGTTAGTTAAAAGAAAAGGATTACCTGAGTCGTGCTTCTTCCGCCATTGCAACAACCCTTTCTATCTCAGCAATAATAGCTTCTACCTGTGCGATTGCAGCTTCTGCTTCTGCAATTGCTTGTGCATTAAGCTCCTGTTGTGGCTGCCTTGGAATATCTTCAGATTTCCAAACTTTGCTTTCTCCCATTCTGAATCGAAAACCCATCCTAAATTTAAAATACAACAAGATTTGAGACTACAAAATTAGAGAACAAGTTACAAGGGCTTTGATGGTTTTTTAACAACAAAGTTACATGAGATTAATTTGAGAAATAGCCTCCTAATTTCTTTTGTATTTAATTTTTAGGTTTAGGGTTAGAAAAAGTGGGGCTGGGTTGTGGGGTCATGTACCTTTTCATCACTTTAAAAACATGGGGGATAAAAATACAAGTATATAAAATATCATTTTCATCCCAACACTTCAACATGAAATAAATTCATCCTTCTAAAAAATTTAATTAAAATCCCAAGGAATATAAAAAAAATGTTAGTGTAGGCATTTTAATATTATATTATTTTTACTTCTTTGAATTGCCACATTAACAAAAAAAAATTGATTGTTGGAGTAACTAGCAGCTTTGTTGCAATGCAAAGCATTGGTGCCTAATTACTCAATGATCAATTAATGACCAGAGGCATTATGTCATATTGCTTTAGGAACGTTGCAGTGAACGTTGGCAATGGTCATATAGTAACATCTGCACGTTAGTGCATTTGTTGTCCTTCACCATTACTTCTCCATTATTCTGTAACACCCTAGAAAAAATTTAAGCTAAGACTTGAACCGCTCTTCGTTGTGAGTAGGATTTTTCCGAGGAATTAAAATTTCTTAAGTGTTAAGGTCACTAGATGTAGCACCTTGAGTTCGAGAAGGAATTAAATTGGAAATAGTAAAATCTGAAATTTTGCAAGTTAAGCGAAGTATGAGTTTTGGGTCGACTTCAAACGACCATAACTCCTAGCTCAGGATGAGTTATGTGTTCAACCAGTTACCGTAGGAAAGACCTTTGAGTTATCTTTCCAACGCCACTGAGTTTTCTCAGTGAAGAGTTCGTATGAGGGAGATATGTGCATTCGAAGTTGGGCTGTCTAGATAAGGAAAGTCAAAACCGGATTTTAGAGGGGTATTTTGGTCTTTTCCTTACCCAATCAGATTTAATTCGTTTTTAGTAATAATTTAGGGGTCTAATATGATTAGGTTTAGTTTTATAATCCTAAAATTAGCCTAGGGTTTTAGTTGAGAGTTCAAGAAGAGAAAAGAGGAGATGATCAAAGCGTTCATCGAGAGTCTTGCATTTTGTCGCGGATTTTCGCCATGGGATTAATCCCTAAGAGGTATGTAAGCTTCCATAGTGTTGGGTTCTATCACCCACACACCAATCATGATTTATTCAGCGTAATTTCGTTCTTGAAATTTAAAGATTAGAGTTCTTGATGAGTTCTTGATGAGTTCTTGATAAGTGTTCTTGAAGTTTCATTAAGTTTTGAAGTAAGATTCTGCTTAGGTCAACTTTAAACGACCA
>JAJOOS010000503.1:0-56946 GCA_029582725.1 Solanum chiquidenum
GTTAGTAGTTAGAAAGCTTGATATAATGTACTGCCACATATCGGCATAAACATTGGATTGGTTGCCATGTACCAGCATAAACATTTGAACGGGTGTCACCTCCGGCACACTCACTAGGAATGGTTGCCACGTATCGGTATAAACATGAGAACGGGTGTCAGGTTCCGACACACTAACAGTTTGGGTATGGGTTCTATGAGAGAACCATTGACTTGTTATTATTTACATGTATTTGAGAATGTGGAATGTTACATTGCTACTAAATTGATAAAGGATTATATGACCTATATCGGATTGTTCTACTATGTTGTGTAAACTGGTTATTATCTCATTGTTGAATGAACCGGGATGTGATACGGTATGTGGGGACTCAAGGGTTCAAGAGTTGCTAATGTTCGAGTAAAGGGTTGTCTGTTTGTTGCGAGGGATAGAAGTGGAGGTAGCGTATGCAATGTAAATACTTAGGTAGATCCCACCTTGGAGAAAGGGATTCGTGGTTAGTAGTTAGAAAGCTTGATATAATGTACCATGTGGCAAAGGCTGGGTAATATGATGGAAAAGTAAGGGTATGTCGTGACTGGTTAGTCGTAATGCTTGTAGTTGTATTTGTGGACTCTTCTATGCATTAGAATGGTTATGCAATGATCAAGAACCTATTAAGTAGGTTGACTGAGACGGTGGTTAGTAGTAAGGGTACTACTGTAATTCTGAGGTATTCGAAAGAGGGTAAAGGTGGAGGAACGAGTGGTTTTATTGCATGTTCTTGCTTGTTGAGTTCTTATATTATGCAGTGGGCGTCGGGTTGACCGATGATGCCTACCAGTACGTGTGGTTTTGTACTGATACTATTCTTGCTATTCCTTTTTGGCATAGTCTGGATGTAGGGTCAATGATGTTTCATTAGGCGAAGACGAATTAAATCTCCAACAGTTTCTATTTTTCCTTCCGCATGGTGGAAGCTTTGTCCTTGTTATCGCATTCGTATTTTGTAATCTTAGTAGCTCTTGTACTTGTTTAGACTAGATCCCTGGGGTGTTAATTACTTTACAAGGCTTAACCCAAAATTGTTTTTGAAACTCTTATTTATAAAATCCTGTTATTTCATTTATCTTCATTTTTACTTAATTTTCTGCATGTTTTAACTATTGGGATATGAGGGTTCTCCTACTTAGGTGTTAGAGTAGGTGCCCGCACGACTCGGTGTGGGGTCGTGACAAATTGGTATCAGAGCCCAAATTACCGGTTTCCCAGTACAAGAGCAAAATGTGAACTAGACTTCTACGGATTGGTGTGTTTACGTCCACATCTAATCTTCAGGAGGCTAGGAAGCATTATAGGAAGTTGTTCCCTCTTTTCTCTCCTTTCGTGCGAGTGTCGCTTGTGGTATGAGTTGAGTCCAATTGGTATCTCAACAAAGTGAACCGAACATCGTGGTCACGACTGAAAGGACACAAGCAAAGCTAAATTGGAACTAAGAAGGTTCCAATTGGTATCTGGCCCTAGGGGTTGTGTAATTTCATGGATGATTAGAAATGGTCATCCATGGAGCGAACTAACTAATAATTTGGACTTGTTTGTGAATTGTAACTTGGAAACTGTGAATGCGTGCTTCTTGTTGTCTCAATTAACTATGAATGTGGAAATTATAATTGCATGGATGATCAGTGTCACGCCCCGAGCCTACACCCTGGGCGGGACTGGCACTCGAGAACCATAGTTGTCCCTAAGCGAACCCTTGGCCTGGCTTACTTATTCAGCGGAAGACTTTTACTCAACAAAGATAAGTCTATGTAATAAACTAGAATGTTATAAAGGAACATTCAACGGGCCAATAAGCCAAACTCAAGTCTCAAATAATAGAATGAAAATGAAAAGACTAAAGAACTAACAACTGACTGTCTATCTATGAAGCCTCTAAAACTGAGATGGATGTCGGGACAAGACTCACGACATCCTAATGAACTAAAATATTGAAAGCAATAAAAGGGATCCTCCAGAAGCAAGGAGACTCACCAACAACTCTGGAGCTCAACTAGAATCAACGATGCACTGAATGTTGATCCTGGTTACCTGTATCTGCATCACTAAAAGATGCAGGCCAAATGGTATCAGTATATTGAATGTATGAGCATGCGAGGGGAATAGTAAACAAGACATGAGCTTGAAAGGAACTGAAAGAACAAACCTGGTCTCAACTCAACTCAACTAAACTGAACTCATTTCAATATAAAGCAGTAATGTAAATGCAATATAAAGAAAAGCTTTTAAAACATGAATAGCAACTCTGTGTATTGAAAAATACAATGGTGACTATGTTTGTATGCAAATATACAATATGAACTTTGTTTGTATATGAAAATACAAATAATTTGTGTATGTAAGAATACAAAATATTGTGTGGGAGTTTCTCTAACCGACAACCATCACTTAAGAGCTATTATGATGATACGACATTTTGCCTCACACTGCCAGGCGGTCCTATACCTTGTCGAGGGTATAGAACCTGACTACTAAGTGATCCGATAGTCTATGCTAAAATCTTTAAGGAATCGTCTAAAAAGTATGACCCTTTTTCTAGCCATGGTGGCTACCTGGTTTATGGGGGTTGGGAGTTGTCTGAGCTCTCTCCCCCTATCGGAGCTCAATACTACTCCCAAAATATAATACTAGCTCGTATGATTAAAAACATAACTTCTTTTTGTCGTTTGAGATAATTGTTCAAAACTTATCTCAAAGACTATCTTGGAAATCAAAGTTTCCTCTCTTGCTTAATTGTGAAAGCATTTACTCTTTACTGAAAACTAGTTGAAAGGCTCTTTAGAAATCTCAGTTTCCTTTCTTGTTTAAATGTGAAAAGATTTTAGACTCTTTGGGAATACATAGTCCCCATATACTCTTTGAAGAAATGAACTTCAATCTTTACTCTTTACTCTTTGCTCAAATCAAAACTCAAGTCTTAAAATAAAGTTAAAATGTTTGTAAAAGATCTTTGGAAAACTCTAAGAACTTCTCTTAACTTGACTCTTAACTTTTCTTGAATTGAATTATTGATTCAAGGCTCATGATCTCATGTTATTGATGATTTCATATTGTTTAGACGTACCTTAGAGTGTAGAAATCAACTAGGAAATATAGGTATGTTTCAAGGAAAATAGTATGGAAAGAATTGGGAAAGGGTAGGGAACCTGGCTTTCTGAGTGGCGCGGGGCGCCAGAGCTGAAACTACAAAAATTGGCTTAGGGCACTCTTGCTGGCGCGGCTCCCCAGAGACCAAACTTCAGAGAACTTTATGGGGCGCTCTGAGTGGCGCGGCGCCCCAACCATTTTCCCAGATTTTTGACGATTTCTGTTGGTCGTTTTTCAACTCTAAACCCTCTAAATTCAATTGGGTATTTTCCCAAACACTTAGATTCGACTACATAACCAAAATATGTAAGAATCTACTCAAAACAACACCTAATCTCATGAATCAAACTCAAGAAACTTCTCAACAACTTCAACAACAAGAACCCACAAGAACTTAAACAAATTTCATCAAGAACTCATAATATTTTCTTTCAAGAACACAATTACGCTGAATGAATCATGATCGCTATGTGATCTCACATACCTCGTAGATATCACCCCTTGACGAAATCCACGATCTTAGCTTTAAGAACGTGACTATTCCTTGCTTCTTCTCCTCTTTTCTCCTCTTCTTCTCTCTTCTCTCAAAACCTCAAACTCTTTTGATAAAGCGTAAACTGAATCCAATCAGTTTAGACCCCGACTTAATTACCAAAAACGAAATTAATTAATTGGGTGGTGAAAAGACCATAATGCCCTTCTAAAATCCGGTTTTGACTTTCCTTATCGAGACAGCCCAACTTCATATAGACATATCTCACTCCAACAAACTCAAAACTAAGAAAACTCGGTGGCGTTGGGAAAAAAATTTAAATATATTTCCTACGGTATCTTGTAGAACACATAACTCATCTTGAGCTAGGAGTTATGGTCATTTGAAGTTGACCCAAAACTCATACTTGACTTAATTTTGTCAAATTTCCAAATTTTTCATTCTTTACAAAAATGACTCTTTCTAAATTTATCTATTTATAGTTTCGGGATGCTACAATCATTAATGGTCATCCATGGAGCGAACTAACTAATGATTTGGACTTGTCTGTGAATTGTAACTTGGAAACTGTGAATGCGTGCTTCTTGTTATCTGAATTAACTTGAATGTGGAAGTTGTATTTGCTTGGATGTGATAATACGATTATGTGCAAAATAAATGTGTGTCTGAACTTTGATATGTGCAATGTGTTGGCTGAATTGTTGAAATTATGCAAGTTGTAACTGCTTGAATATCGTGAAACTTGTTGTGAAAAGAAGGCCATGACTAAGTTCAATGCGAGGGTCTAGATGATTTATGAGGTTATTCGTAAGCAAAATCTAGCCGTGTCTTGCGCTTGAGTAATAATTGTGTGAGTGTCCGTGCAGTAAATTGTGTACCTCTATCTTTTATAATTGAAACTGGCACCCCATGAAGTCTAACTACCTCTTGAAGATACAACTTGGCATAGTCCTCTGCTGAATGGGTAGTCTTTACCGGCAAAAAATGGGCTGATTTTGTCATTCTATCAACAATCACCCAAATAGAATCATGTTGCCTGTGAGACCGTGGCAACCCAGTAATGAAATCCATATGATCATCTCCCACTTCCATTCTGGAAGTTCTATATTCTTAGCCATACCACCTGTCCTTTGGTGCTCTACTTTAACTTGTTGGCAATTGGAACACTTAGCAACAAACTCTGCAATGCTCTTCTTCATACTACTCCACCAATAAACTTCTCTCAAGTCACTTCTCTCAAGTCACGATACATATTTGTGGCCGGATGGATAGAATATCTGGAGCTATGAGCTTCCTTCATGATCCTCTCTTGGAGTTCATCCACCCTTGGTACACACAATCTACCTTGATACCTCAATACACCATCTCCCTCTTGTTCAAAAGCAATAAATTTTGCTTATGAACATTTTCCTTCAATTCAAGAAAAATAAGGTATTGGTCTTACTTCTCTTTCATTTCTGACACTAATGATGATTCATCCCCATTCATCACCACTACTCCTCCTTCTGTGGAATCCATTAATCGAACTCCTAATCGTGCAAGTATATGCACATCTTTTGCTAAATCCTTCTTTTCTTCCTCAACATGGGCAGTACTACCCATAGACAATCTACTTAAGGCATCACTAACAACATTAGCCTTACCTGGGTGATAAAGAATACTCATGTCATAATCTTTGAATAACTCTAACCACCTCCTCTGTCTGATATTAAGCTCTTTCTGACTAAATACATATTGAAGACTCTTGTGATCAGTGAATACATCTACATGAACACCATAAAAATAATGATGCCATATTTTCAAAGTAAATACTACGGCTGCCAACTCTAGATCATGGGTTGGGTAATTCTTTTCATGAACTTTCAATTGTTTGGAGGCATAAGCTATACCTTTGCCATTCTACATTAACACACAACCTAAATCAACTCTGGATGCATCACAATATACCACGAAGCCTTGCGTACCTTCTGGTAAGGTCAATACTGGGGCAGTAGTCAACCTCTTTTTCAATTCCTGAAAGCTTTTCTCACAAACTTCAGACCATTGAAATTTAGGTGTTTTTTTATTGAACTTGGTCAAAGGGGACAAAATAGATGAGAACCCCTCTACGAATGTTCTATAATAGCCAACCAACCCTAAGAAACTCCTAATATCAGTTGGAGATGTGGGTCTAGGCCAATTCTACACTGCCTCTATCTTTTGGGTATCAACCTTAATTCCCTCACCGGAAACAATGTGGCCTAAGAATGCCACAGACTCAAGCCAAAAATTACACTTAGAGAACTTGGCTTACAACTCTCTATCCTTTAGAGTTTGGAGAACTATTTTGAGATGACTAGCATGATCTTCCTCATTCCTCGAATAGATTAGTATGTCATCAATTAAAATGATAACAAACATATCTAAATAAATCTTGAATACTCTATTCATAAGGTCCATGAACGTTGCAGGCGCATTAGTTAAACTGAACGACGTGACCAAAAATTCATAATGACCATAACGGGTCCTGAAAGCTGTCTTTGGAATATCACATTCCCTTACTCTTAACTGATGGTAGCCAAATCTGATGTCTATCTTAGAGAAACATGTGGGACCCTAAAGCTGATCAAAAAGATCATCAATTATAGGAAGAGAATACTTATTCTTGATGGTAACCTTGTTCAACTGATGGTAGTCTATACACATCCTAAGGGCACCATCCTTCTTCCTCATAAATAAGACTGGAGCGCCCCAAGGTGAGACACTTGGTCGAATAAAACCTTTCTCTAGGAGATCTTTCAACTGCTCCTTCAACTCTTTTAACTCTGCTGGTGCCATTTTTTATGACAGAATAGATATAAGTCGAGTATCAAGAAGAATATTTATATCGAAGTCTATTTCTATCTCAGGAGAGACTCTGGAAAGACTCTGGAAACTCTTTTACTACTGAAACTAACTGAATAACAGGTATCTTAATACTAGAGTCATTAACTCAGACTAAGTGATAGACACACCCCTTGGAAACTAACTTTTTTGCCTTAAGGTACGAAATAAAATGACCCTTTGGCACTGCTGAACTATTTTTCCAATCTAAGACTGGCTCATTTGGAAACTGGAACTTGACAACTCGAGTTCTACAATCAACTGAGGCATAATAGGCGTGAAACCAGTCCATACTAAGAATGACATCAAAATCTACCATGTCTAACTCAACTAAATTAGCCATGGTGCTCTTGTAATTGATGGAAATGGTACAATCACGATAGATTCTCTCTGCTAGAATAGACTCACCAATAGGTGTAGAAACATTGAAGGGTTCACTAAGTTACTCAGGAAAAACATCAAAATTCATCGCAACATAAGGAGTTACAAAGGATAAACTCGCTCATGGATCTAGCAAAGCATAAACATTAAAGTTAAACACTTGGATCATACTAGTGACAACATCTGGAGAATCCTTTTGCTCTTGGCGACTAGTGATAGCATACAGACAGTTTCCTCCTCTGCCTTCCCATGAAGTAGCTCCTCTAGGTGCAGCTCTGTCTGGTGGAGCAACTGAAGAAGACTGGGCTATATTACCCCCATTACCATTACCCTACTTGTTCTTTGGACACTCTCACATAAAATGACCATTTTGGCCACACTTGAAGCAATCAGTGGAGCCCTCACGACACATCCCTGAGTGGTTTCTACCTCACTTAGCACATGCAGGAGGCTTACTACCCCCTTGTGCCATACTACCTTGAGAATAGGCAGGTGTAGCTCTGAAATTCTGACTATTAAACTCATATTTGTTCTTTGGTGCAGGTGCACTAGCGGATGATGGAGCAAGTCCCTTTTGTTTCTGTTGGAAGAAAGACCGGTTTGCATTACTCTTTTGCTGCCCGAACTCATTCCCTGATGTCTTAGCCCTCTTATTCTTAAACTCTTCTATATCACTCAGCTTGTCCTCCTCAACTTGTTGCACATTGATCATTAGCCTTGCTATGTCCATATCCTCTATCAACATAGTTGCCTTGCCTTTGTTGCTTGACAAGTGAGACAACCCAGCAACGAATAAACTCATCCTTCACCTCATGTCAGCAACCATCTCCGGAGCATAGTGGGAAAGTTGCGTGAACTTCAGACTGTACTCATGAACACTCAAAGAATCCTGCTTAAGAGTGAGGAATTCTCATACCTTATCCTCTCTCAGTTCTCGGGGGAAGAAACACCCCAAAAAGGCCTCCTCAAAACAATCCAAACTCACAGGTGGTGCTCCTTTAGCTCGGTTCTTCATCCATTGATCGAACTAGATTCTAGAGACACCCTTAATTTGGTATGCAGCTAGTTCCACCCTCTCAGTATCATCAATATGCATAATTTCAAAAACCTTCTGGATCTCTTCAACAAAATTCTCTGGATCCTCAGTAACACTTGAACCAGTGAAGCTTAGAGGATTCATCCTTAAGAACTCGCGGATCCGCGAAGTATCAGCCACTTCCTAACGATTCTCTCTTTGTTGCCCAGCTTGGTTGGTCAAAACTTGGCTCAACATCCAGATGTCCTCACGAAACTCAGCATTGATGATCTCTCATTGGGGTTGCACTTTTGGTACATTAGGTACCCCTTGATACTGTGTCTCAACATTCCTTCTAGTCGGATGACCTTTGACAACTCTTCATGGAGGCATGATCTGAAAGACACGCGCAAGTATGAATTAGAAGAAACTTTTTAAAGATCAACTCTAACGCACAAAATGAGTATAAATGAAGTGAGATAATTTCCTAAGTGTTGCAACCTCCAAATTATAGATGTGGCACGCTTCAAACCGATAACTAAGACTCTACAGACACGGCTTCATAAACTCCCTAGGACTCTAGAACTTTCTGCTATGATACCAAGTTTGTCATGCCCCGAGCCTACACCATGGGCGGGACTGGCACTCGAGAACCATTGTTAGCCCCAAGCGAACCCTTGGCCTGGCTTACTTACTCAGCGGAAGACTTTTACTCAACAAAGATAAGTCTATGTAATAAACTAGAATGTTATAAAGGAACATTCAACTGGCCAATAAGGCAAACTCAAGTCTCAACATAATAAAATAAAAATGAAAATACTAAAGAACAAACATCTGACTGTCAATCTATGAAGCCTCTAAAATTGAGATGGATGTCGGGACAAGACCCACGACATCCTAATATACTAAAATACTAAAGCAATAAAAGGGATCCTCCGGAAGCAAGGAGGCTCACCAACAACTCTAGAGCTCAACTAGAATCAACGATGTGCTAGATGTTGATCCTGGTTACCTGTATCTGCATCATTAAAAGATACAGGCCAAATGACATCATTACATTAAATGTACGAGCATGCGAGGGAAATACTAAACAAGACATAAGCTTGAAAGGAACTGAAAGAACCAACCTGGTCTCAACTCAACTGAACTCATTTCAATAAAAATCATTAATGTAAATGCAATATAAAGAAAAGCTTTTAAAATATGAATAGCAATTCTGTGTATTGAAAAATACAATGGTGACTCTGTTTGTATGCAAAGATACAATATGAATTCTATTTGTATATGAAAATACAAATAATCTGTGTATGTAAGAATACAAAATACTTATGTGGGAGTTTCTCTAACCGACAACCATCACTTAAGAGTTATTGTGATGATACTGCGTTTTGCCTCACACTGCCAGGGCCGTCCTATACCTTGACGAGGGTGTAGAACCTGACTACTAAGTGGATCCAATAGTCTATACTAAAAGAATTAAGGAATCATCTAAAAAGTATGACCCTATTCTACCCATGGTGGTGACATGGTTTATGAGGGCTGGGAGTTGTCTGAACTTTCTCCCATATCGGTGCTCAATACTACTCCTTAAATATAATACTAGCTCTTATGTTTAAAAATATAACTTATTTCTGTGGTTTGATATAATTGCTCAAAACTTAACTCAAAGGCTATCTTGGAAATCAAAGTTTCCTCTCTTGCTTAATTGTGAAAGTATTTACTCTTTACTGAAAACTAGCTCAAAGGATCTTTGGAAATCTCAGTTTCCTTAATTGTTTAAATGTGAAAAGATTTTAGACTCTTTGGGAATACATAGTACCCATATACTCTTTGAAGAAATGAAGTTCAATCTTTACTATTTACTCTCTGCTCAACTCAAAACTCAAGTCTTAAAACAAAGTTAAAACGTTTGTAAAAGATATTTGGAAAACTCTAAGAACTTCTCTTGACTTGACTCTTAACTTTCCTTGAATTGAATTATGGATTCAAGGCTCATGATCTCATGTTATTGATGATTTCTTGTTGTTTAGACATACCTTAGAGTGTAGAAATCAACTAGGAAACATAGGTGCATTTCAAGGGAACTAGTACAGAAAGAAGTGGGAAAGGGTAGGGAACCTAATGTCCCTGGAGCTCTGAGTGGCGCGGGGCGCCAGAGCTGAAACTATAGAAACTGGCTTGGGGAGCTCTGGCTGGCGCGGCACTCCAGAGGCCAAACTTCAGGAAACTTTGTGGGGTGTTCTGACTGGCGCGGCGCCCCACCCCTTTTCCTAGATTTTTGACGAATTCTCTTGGCCGTTTTTCAACTCCAAACCCTCTAAATTCCATTAGGTCTTTTCCCAAACACATAGATTCAACTACATAACCAAAATATGTAAGAATCTACTTAAAACAACACCTAATCTCATGAATCAAACTCAAGAAACTTCTCAACAACTTCAACAACGAGAACCCACAAGAATTTAAACAAATTTCATCAAGAACTCATAATCTTTTCTTTCAAGAACACAATTACGCTAAATTGAATCATGATTGGCGCATGGGTGAACTAACCCAATGCTATGTGATCTCCCATACCTCGTAGGGATTACCCCTTGATGAAATCCACGATCTTAGCTTCAAGAACTTGACGATTCTTTGTTTCTTCTCCTCTTCTTCTCTCTTCTCTCAAAACCCCAAACTGTTTTGATAAAGCGTACACTGAATCCAATAAGTTTAGACCCTAAATTAATTACCAAAAACGAAATTAATGAATTGGATGGTGAAAAGACCATAATTCCCTTCAAAAATCCGGTTTTGACTTTCCTTATCTAGACAATCCAACTTCAAATAGACATATCTCACTCATACAAACTCAAAACTAAGCAAACTCGGTGGCGTTGGAATTTTTTTTAAATATATTTCCTATGGTATCTTGTAGAACACATAACTCATCTTGAGCTAGGAGTTATGGTCGTTTGAAGTTGACCCAAAACTCATACTTGACTTAATTTTGTCAAATTTCCAATTTTTTCAATCTTTACAAAAATGACTCTTTCTAAATTTAGCTATTTATAGTTTCGGGATGTTACAATCATTAATGGTCATCCATGGAGCAAACTAACTAATGATTTGAACTTGTATGTGAATTGTAACTTGGAAACTGTGAATGCGTGCTTATTGTTGTCTGAATTAACTGTGAATGTGGAAATTGTATTTGCTGGGATGTGATAATATGATTATGTGCACAATAAATGTGTGTCTAAACTTTGATATGTGCAATGTGATGGAAGAATTGTTGAAATTATGCAAGTTGTAACTGCTTGAGTATCGTGAAACTCGTTGTAAAAAGAAGGTCATGACTAAGTTCAATGCAAGGGTCTAGATGATTTACGAGGTGATTCGTAAGAAAAATCTGGACGTGTCTTGTGCTTGAGTAATAATTGTGTGAGTGTTTGGGTGTATCTTGGGATGTGTGGGTTGTGGTGTTGAATTAATGTTAATGAGTTGGATTGTGTATCACTGGGATTGACTCGGGGTAGACATTGACTATCCTAGCTAAGGGGATTACTCTAAAATTTTATGTGTTATAGTTGGGAACCTTTGGGAAATTTAGAAAAGAGAAAAAACCCAGAAAATGGTGGGTAGGAGTTCTAGTTCCATCTGAGTCGCTGGGGCGGGAATATTCCCGCCAGGACGAGACCACAAGAGCGGAATTTCTCCCGCCAGAGCAGGACAGGGTGAGGTAGAACCTCAGTTTGTCTCCTCTGTTCTCCTAAGTTACCTGTATAAACCCCAATATCGTATATAAGTTAACCCTTCAAGTCAATTAGTGCTCAACAATCGAAATGCGATTATAAAATAACCTAGCAATTTACTTACTAGTTGTGAAAAACAACAGAAAAACCAACATCCATGTGCTACAAAAAGTAGGGGAAAAGCGAAAAGAAAGTATTATTCATTACAAGACCAAAAAGGGGCAAAAGGACAAATCACGATCCGTGAGACTAGAGGTGTCATCATAAGAGTCTAGATCCTCCGGGGGTAATAGGCCTCTTACGGCCTCATCTATGAGAGTAAGCTGCTGGAAATATCCTTTCTCGACTCAGGGAATCTCATGTCCGGGGATGACGCAGGTGAGCATGATCCTTACCGCCTTCCATATCTGGACCATCAGACGATCCCTCTCCAGACCCTTCCTCCTCTCATGGTGCAGCTCGCGATGGAGCATCTCCACTTCCAAGGCAGTGCTGGGTGGAATCGGAGTGGTGACAGCAAAAGAGAGTGTCAACCTCCTTCGAACAGCCGTTAAATGCTCCTCCACCCGTGCACCTGAGAGTGGGGGTTGGGACTGGGTGGGATGAGTGTTGTCGCCTCCCTCGTCGTCCATCTCTGCAGCCGCCTGACTGCTACTTGCCCTTCCGTCCTCCTCCTCTTGCTCCGGGAAGTAGAAACTGACCTAACCAAAAGAGAGTGAAGAAGGGGATCCATAGGAAGTACCTCATCAGTGTCTAAAAGGGGCACTCCCGCCTGTTTGTACAACGTGGTCAGACAGCCTGGTAGGAAGAAAGCCTTCTTGTTTCCCCGGTAGCACATCTTCCATTCTGAGATAATTTATGCCCCCACATTCAGCTCAATGCCCTGCACCGCACACGCCACAACCAAGGCCCGAGGAAATGTCACGTCGATGTGGTTGCCCGATGGGCGGATCCTCCTAGTAACCAAGTACAGCCACGTCTAGCACCTTATTTCTGGTTGTGGCATTCAGGGGAATGTTGACCCCCCGGATGCAAATGGTAGGATAGGGATCGTCCGAGGGAACGGTGGGTAGTATGGCATAGAACTCCCTCACCCAGTTGGAACGTGCAGTAGGGGGAGCCTCTGTCAAGGGAGCCCAACAAAACTCCATGAGATGAGCATAGAAGGCAGGAGCCTTATCCTCCAATTTAAGCAAGACAAAACCCCTCTCGCAGCAAAATTTGTTGTTCTGATAGTCATTATGTCTTTCTCGACTAGAAGAATCGAGAAATCGGAAAAAAGGTAGTTTTTCCTCAATAAGACCCGCCATTTAGATAAGCCTGCAAGTTATGAAATATATACATTAGAACTCCATGGGATTAGACAATATCTAGTTTAAGGGGGAAAATATTCTACCCTTAAAGGGAGGTAGGCCACTGGTTCCTATGTCCCGCCACAGCGGCCCAAATCCCGCCACAGCGGGATGAGGGAAACCGCTACAATGGGATAAAGGTCGCCACAGTGGCGTTCATCTGGGACGAACACCAGGCGCGGTCATGGCACATCTTTGTCCCAAAACCTTCATTTCATAGAATTTCAGTAGATCAGAGTATATAAAGTATCCTATAACCTAAGTATGCAATCATTTTAGAAACAATAACCCCTAAATAGGGTCCGAATCCAAGTTTATCGTCAAGAGATTTTTTAACTTATCCTACCTATTTTGGTACAAATTCAACCGTGTTTTTACAAAATTCTTATGCCCAGGACATTGTGGAGATGTTGGGGACGTAAGGGGAGTGGCCATGCTACGTTTTTCTATCAAACTAGCAACCTATGTTCAACTTTTGAAAACTATCCCAAAAACCTTTTCTATCTAATCAGTTAGGATCGTGCAATCGTAGTAAGTAAGTATTAAAGTAAAGAGCATAATAAAAAAGAAATGTACCGTAGAAATGATGTTCGGAGCAAGTAAATCAAAAGGATTTTGGGAGAGTTTAAAAGGATTTTGGGAGAGTTTAAGTAAGGAAAAGGGAGAAATGAGGAAACCATTCCCTATTCCCCCCTTTATTATTTTCGATCTCCCGCTACAACGGAAGATCCCTCGCCACAGTGACCCCGCGTCAATGGGAGGCCTGCCGCTCTGGCGTAATCAGGAGGTATAAAATTGGACGCAAATATTTCCCATGCATCGCGTCGTTTCCCTAACCGATCCTTCAAGTATAAAACCTTTCGTGTTCCAGATTTGAGAAATGTCCATTCCTCGTGGTTCCATAATGCACCAGTTTATTAGTTTAAAAATAATTTGGGATAGAACGTGTAAGATCCGTTCACTAGTCATTCGAGGACGAACGAGGGGTAAATTGGTATCTATTATAACGACCCAAATCGTCGTTAATTTGGAAAAGCAACATTTCAGGAAAATATTGGGGCTACTGTCCTGCCAGAGAGGGCTAGATGCCACTAGGGCGGCAGCGCCACAACGGTATAAGTAGCCTCTAGAGCAGGATAGGTGAGACAGAATGTAAATAATGTGAGGTCTTATTTTCTCCTTCTTCCAAAAACACCAAAAAGAGGCGAGGAACACCCCAGAAACTCTTCAAAAGCTGCTCTAGGCTTGGGAAAAAAAGAGGAAGATATTTCTAGCACAGAAATGTTGATAGATTGTGGATTTTGGTCAAGAATCATCGTCTTGTCATTGGAAACCCGGATTTAGAGCTATAACCCTACTGCAACTGCTTGGCACCCAGGTAGGCTAGGTTTATTAATTGAGTAGTTATAAATCTATGCTCATTGTGTAGTATAATGTTAATCAATGGTAGGAATTATGCATAGGCCTTCGTGCATCAAATAAAAAATGATATAATTATAAGAAGAAGCCTTAGACGATGACCTAGGGCTAGGTGAGGGTGTTGATTCTTGGTTTAGTAATATATGTTGATGATATCTTCATTATGATGTGTGTGTGTACTTGAATGAAACATTCTGATCAAACCTAATGTAAATAAGTATGAAAGAAGAACTATATTCCATGAAACACCTATTGTTGTATGATTGTGAAAATATACATTGTGATTGTGATTGTGGTTTTGCTGAATGGAGCGGGTGTCACGTTCCGACACACTAACTAGATCGATTGCCACGTATCGACATAAACATTGGAACGGTTTCCACGTACCGGCATAAATATTGGAACGGTTGCCATGTACTGGCATAAACATTGGAACGGGTGTCACGTCCGGCACACTAACTGGGAACGATTGCCACGTACTGACATAAACATTGGAATGGGTATCACGTTACGACACACTAACAGTTTGGGTATATAAATTGAGTTGCTACTTACTGTTTAAATGCTTTATATAAACCGCATCTTTACCGTTGTGTATTTCAGCATTGAGTTGAGTATCCATGAGTTGAGTAAAGTTGAGGTAAGTGTTTCTTCCAAAATTCAGTTCAAGCTTATGTCATGTTTATTTTTTCCCTCGCATGCTCGTACGTTCAATGTACTGATGCCATTTGGCTTGCATCATTTTATGATGCAGATATAGGTAACCAAGATCAGCATCCAGCGCTTCGTTGATCCAGTTGAGCACTCAGAGTCAGTTGGTGAGCCTCCTTGCTTTCCAGAGGATCCCTTTTTATATTGTTTTAGTATTGCAGCTGTTAGGATGATCCGGGGTCTTGTCCTGACATTCCTCATAGTTTTAGAGGCTTCATAAACGGATAGTTATAGTTCATTAGTCTTTCCATTTTCAGTTGTTTATTTTAAGACTTGAGTTATCATTTTAGCTAGTTGAATGTTTCTTTCAAGACATTCTAAGTTATTGCATGAGTTATCTTTTGAGACTGTTTCTTGTTATGTAAGTCTTCTGCTAAGAGTTAAGCCAGGCCAAGGGTTCGTTTGGGGCCAACAATGGTTCTCGAGTGTCAGTCCTGCCCAGGGTGTAGGCTTGGGGCGTGACATAGTTGTATATGTTGATGTCTTGAATATCATTGGAACTCACGAAAAGCTTTCAAAGGCAGTAGAATGTTTGAAAAAGGAATTTGAAATGAAAGACATTGGATAGACAAAATTTTGTCTTGGTCTACAAGTTGAACATTTTTAAAATGGAGTATTTATTCATCAATCAACATATACTAAAAATATTTTAAAGATATTTTACATGGATAAAGCACCTCCCTTAAGTACCCCAATGATTGTGAGATCACTTGATATTAATAAAGATCCTTTTCGACCTTATGAAAATGACGAAGAACTTGTTGGTTCTGAAATACCATACCTTAGTATGATTGGTGCATTGATGTACCTTGCTAGTAATTCTCAACCAGATATATCTTTTTCTATAAATTTATTAGCAAGATTTAGTTCTTTCCCAACACGAGGACACTGGAATGGTATTAAACATATATTTAGATATCTTCAAGGGACCATTGATTTAAGACAATTGTATTCAAAGGAATCCGATTAACAATTGATTGGCTATGCAGATGCAGGATATTTGTCTGACCCACATAAAGGCCGATCTCAGACAGATTATTTATTTACATGTGGAGGTACAGCTATATCATGGCACTCAACAAAACAAACCATGGTTGCTACTTCTTTAAATCATGCAGAGATAATAGTCATCCATGAAGCAAGTCGAGAATGTATGTGGTTAAGAGCACTAACACAACACATCCAAGAAACAGGTGGTCATTCTTTAAAAGGAGATGCTCCAACAACATTATATAAAGAAAATGATGCATGTATAGCTCAACTAAGAGAAGGATACATCAAAGGAGATAGAACAACACATATTTCACCAAAAAAATTATTTACTCACGATCTTCAAAAGAAGGGTGAAATAGATGTGCAACAAGTTCGTTCAAGTGATAATTTAGCAATATGTGTACTAAGGCATTGCCAACTTCAACCTTTGAGAAACTGAGATACAAGATTGGAATGCATCATCTTCGAGATATTAAGTGATATTTTCATCAGGGGGAGTACGTACGTGCTGCACTCTTTATTTCTTAATCAGGTTTTGTCCCACTGGGTTTTCCTGATAAGGTTTTTAATGAGGCAGTAAATAATGTGTATTACAAATAATTTTATATACTTTCTTTAATTTATACATGGACATACAAGGGAGAGTGTTATAAATAAATATATAAATATATGTATGTCCATGGCCCATTACTGTAGAATGCTCACTTCTCCAAGGAAGTGTTTTCCTATAAAAGGGGCAATACCCCTACAATGTAGAGACACCGAAAAATAGTAAAGAAAACTATTACTTTCTCTCATCTTACTACTATTATTATTCTGTCAATTTCTCCATTTCTTCTATCTTTCCTTTTCCCCCTCCTTTTATTTAGTTTATTATTAATATTTCGTAACAGTTTCCTTTATTGTACTTCTAATAGAATTTATTACAAAAAGATTTAATTTAGCATGAAGGGGATGCTATTATGTGGGTTCAGATTTAATTGGAATTTATTGCATTTGATTTTTATATTTAATTGACATTTAATAGATAATTCATTTGTAGCAAAAATTAATCCAAAAAATGCAATAAAAGTGAGAAAAATTCCAAAAAATGAGGAAAAAAAAAGATAAATATGAATGAAGCTTACTGTGAGGTGCCACATCACCTTCTCTATGCTTCTCTCTCTCTCTCTCTCTATATATATATATATATATATTAGATTTATGACATGTGCATTGCACGTGGTGGCCTCATCTTGTCATGTGATAAATTATGAAACAGTAAGCTTACTTATTCCTCCTAATATATTGTTGTTAGTATTTGAACAGTCTCAAATACATAATTTTACAGTTCATTGTATGCATACCACCATTGTTCAAGATATTCACTATGTAAGCGAATTATTGTATGGATGTTTCTCAGATTCCCAATTTGTGTTTTTATACAGTACTCGATTATGCTCGAATAATTGTCTCAGATTTGCTGCACTAAACTTTTTGACGCCGTCCATAAATACATGTTACTTTTCTGGATTTTCCAGTCATTTGTATCCTAATTACAAATATCTACGTCAACACAATAGTTGTATTTTCTTCATAAATTGCATGCTAACACTCAATTTTCCTCCGCTTCAACCGAACCTATCAAATACAACCAATGACATTTTCATTAGGGTCGTGTAATGTGTTGTTTTGTTCCTAATTGATTACGCTTAAAAAGATAACAATCGTATCTTACCTAATACTTCCTTGTATACAATATTCTTTGCATATGTCCCTGTCGTCGTATCTGGTTGTTCAATCATTACCAATACTTTTGTCGTGGTCATTGAGATTCCCCTTGATAGTGCTACATATAGTTGTCCATGTGAGAAAACATGTTGCGGGAGATATAATCCAACCGTAGGTATTGTCTGACCTTGAGCCTTATTTATCGTCATTGTAAAACACAGACGTATTGGAAATTGCTTGCGAATAAATTTAAAAGGATATCCTTCATTCTCCGGTGGTGATAATTGGATTCTTGGTATAAACACTAGATTTGTTGCATTTTCTCCTATTGTTATTTTGGCATGTATGAAATTGTTTTCAAAACCTCTACAAATCAATCGTGTCCCATTGCATAAACTATTTGCTGGATCCAGATTCCTCAGCATCATAATAGGTGCATTTTCTTTCAAAACTAACCCAATATAGTTTTTCATACAATTTAGTGATTCTCAGTTATATTATAATGGCAATGTTAATAACAGTATGAAAATGTTACCTATGTGGTGGTAGCCCATTTGGTGTTAATGTATTCAAGTATTCTTCTTGATAGTATTGTTGGTATCATCTTTGGCCGAGTCAAAGTTGATATATGTTCTTGTTTCCCCCCGAAATTGAGTAATCAACATTTCATTTAGATTATCTACATATTCATTTCTACTTGCTAAGATTGCCCTTTCAGTTATATACTTTGATGATCTGTAGTTTTGTTGTAACGATGGAAATACTTCCATTACTAAGCATTCTTCTAGTGTACTATCATCACTTGGTTGGACCATCATTTGTTGTGGTAGTAGTAATAAATTGTCACATATTGTTCTTTCTTCACCGTTTCCAACACGAAGCAAAAAGTCACTAAAAATTGGATCTGCTCTTGCTCTCATATTGGATGTTAAATGAATATTTTCCATTAAAGGCCACAAATATGATCTCACCGGACTTGCATCCACTGTCACTTCTCGTGTTGATTTTGGAACCACCGGTAGTACTTGTCAAAAGTCACCTCCAAATACCATGACTTTTCCACCAAAAGGTGCATTACTATCCATTATGTCACGGAAGCTTCTGTCGACTGTTTCAATTGTGTGTCTCTTAGCCATTGGTGCTTCATCCCATATTATCAATTTTTCTTGTCTAATTAGCTTAGCGCCGCTACCTTCTTTGGACATATTTGTAATTGTTGTTTCATTTGCTTGTAGAGGTGTTTCAAATCCTGAGTGAGTTGTACGGCCTTCCGGTAAGATTGTTGTTGCTACCCCACTGTTGGCGGATGCCAATGCTATCATACCTCTCGATCTAATATTTGCCAGAAATGCCCGATACAAAAATGTTTTCCCAGTTCCACCCAATCCGTCTACTAAGAATAATCTTGTTGTTCTAAAGTTGGCCCTTTGCAATATGGTGTTGAAAGCTTGCGCTTGTTGTGGATTCAACTTTGATTCTGCATCCATATCTTCAGTTGGCACCTTTACCGACATTTCTTCAATTATTTTTCGGCATTCATATGTGTCATTTATATGTAATTCTTGTTTGATTTGTGGGATATAAAATTTTACAACACATTTACCCATACTCTCAGAGTATGTCTTTATACATTTCAATGTACTTTGTAGTTGTGCCTCTGGTGAAGTTTCAAAGCTCGTTCGAAAGTCTTCCGACATATCATTGTAATATCTGTCCCATAGACATCTCACATATGTTGGGTTGCAATGAACTAAAATGATTGCAAACAAACTTCAAAGCATTGCAGGCATCTTAAATATTACAACCTCACGTAAACATTCAGAAATGCTATCATCAGATTCTAATTAACCTCTTTCCTTAGCTGCTTCCTTGAAAGTATCACAATGTATTCCATTAACCATGAGCAAGTCTTCAAACGATGTTGGACCTCGAAGTGATTCAATAATAATCTTTCATAATACCTTTCACCTTCTCTAGGATTAGCTGTGACATTAAGTAGTGTAGTTAGGTTAAGTTACTGTCTAGCGCATAAATATGACATAATGAAGTGTAATTGTCTTACCAATATTTATTCTGCCAATCACGGAGCGTGATTTCCTCTTACTCCAAATTTTAGATTGGGAGTTCCAAACATAATGCTTGGGGATTTCTCTGTATAGATAATTTCGAGCATCACTGTCATTCGAGCACAACTTAAAATACTCAGTAAGCATAGTCTGTTGTACAAACTGGGAGGCCGCTATATTTTGAAGATTTTGCTTCTTCCAGTAGTAGACTACATTTTGAATAATCGTTTTATATTAATAGTCATCTATTTTGCTGGTCAATTGTGTATATTGATTATACTATATGAGAAAGGGTTTCAAAATACCTGCTTGTTTGCCGGGTAGATGTAATTATAGGTTTATAATGGCTGGTTGCATTTCACTTAGAGTAAACTCATAAATTCTCCACATTACTTCTGGTGGTGACACCCTATGTGCCTCTTGGAAGCTGTGTATTTCATCTATGAATTTTTCTCCATCGTCTGACTCTATGTAAACCGCACACTTATCATGACCCTTATATATATACTTGTACAGATACTTGATTGCTTTAATACCTGATCAGACCTCTATATTTATGTGGCAGTTATATCTCTTCAATAAATAAGGATTATAAGGGACAACCCATTGGTTATTCATCTTCATTCCCCGAACCTCACTTGTCCTGCCATCATTTTTCCTGCAATAAATGGGATATCCATCCCTTCCTTGTATTGTTTTATTATTGAATGCTCGGGGATAGTGAAATTTACATTGTCCATCCTTCATGCATGGACATGATTTTCTCATTATACCGCAAGGTCCATGTATCATATGCTTGATAACCAATTCATACAATTGTGGTTGCTTGTCCTTAGCGGGCAATTCTGCCAAAATATATTTGTCATACTAATCTACTAATCTTATTTTATGACCTTCTTTTAATATTAGTAGTAGATGTATATCTAGTAGGCCTTTCTTCTGGAATTCAACTACAAAAACATGTGTTGCAATAGGGCCAAATATTTCTTTCTTGAATATTTGATATTTTAGGTCTTGCAATTTTGCCCTAAATATTCTGGTCACCAAATCTGGCCTATCTTGCGCGACTTGTCCCTGATATAGTTCATCTTGAATATTTGTCCATTCCGGATTACATGTCATGGTGATAAATAGATCCGGCCTTCCAAACTCTTGAACCAAACCATAGTAGGCATACAACGTCTTCGCATATCCCTCGACCATCCGATGAATGATCCTGGTAGTAAGACCCTTTGGCCAACTTTCTCTCCTCTACATTCGCCTACCGTCACACTATCAATGATACCCTGTAATATCTCTATTCTGTAATTTGATTGTTAGAATCTATAATATTCTAGTCTCGTGGTTTCCAATTTTATGTACACATCCACTACAAATTGTTGCAGCAATCTCCCACATAGTAGCAATATTGTTTTCTCATCTTTTCAAACTTGTATTTTGTAGCAGCGGTACTTTCTGCAGGAGACACAACCTTTTGTTATGCGTCGTACACCTGTAGATAATTAAAGTAAGTTTACTTTGGAGTGTAGTTCCTTGTAAAGGATGTTTCCCTTTTTTTTTAGTTTCCTATCATTACCACAGCAGCCTCACAACTATATTCTATTACAATATATTATTTTGTCCGTAACTGTGTTAATTTTCCATCTTTAGTGTATTATATTGCATACACTCTGGAACATACTATTTTAAGTAATTACATTTGTGGTTGTTGTTTCATACTTGTGGTCTTAGAAAGCCTTTACAAATTCGGTCAATAGTTGGAAAATTAATTGTGTTTGTAGTTGTACTATGTTAGGCAAGTGAATAACTTAGTTGACGAAATAATGTAAACGGGCAAACCTTATTCTTCCATGTTGAACACCTCTGCTGCTGCAGTGTCATATGATCCAACCCATGTGTTGGCATTTGTTGTGGCATATGTCAGAATGTTGATAATTGGAATGCGACTTTTCACTATTTCTTGATTCCAACCACCTTCACCTCTTGGTAGAATCAATGGATATTGTAGAGGATCATAACAACCATAATAATGTTGGACTCAATGTTTGTTCCCTGAATGTTCGTGTACAATAATATCTCTTTCAAATAGGATATTTGGATTGTTTTCATCGACCCAAATTGCCGCAACCTGATCTACTGAGGGTTTATTTTACACCCGTTGGTCTAAAGAGGCATTTGCAGCTATGCGTATTTCTAAGATTTGAAAACTTGAATGGTGTTTTAGTTGTGTAAAGAATTGTGCAAATGGATTTTGATTCATTATTTTCGTAATTTTACCCATGAGTTTCTTTGATAATTTTGCATCTTCTAGTATTGACATTCTGTTGGCAATTTCATGATTTGTATCATAGAAGTAAAGTTGAAAGTACCGTGGCCTGTCGTCCTTTGGGATCAATGATGGTAGATCATAATATATTTGTCCCTGCGCTTTAAAGCTGTAAACTCCTTCCCTTGAAGATGTCAGTCCTTTGTCGAGTTTTACTCCAAATCATATAAAAGCAAAGATGCTATTATACACTCTTATATGTTTCCGAAAGAACTTTGCTTCTGCGGACTCATCTGTAAATAATTTGTACAACTCCTCTACAACTTCATTGGATGCCAACTTAATATATCCATTTGCGCAGTAAAATGTTGGGGGCTCATATTCGAGCCTCATGGCATGACAGTAGATGCAATTCGGTTGTTGTTGCAGCTTATGATCAGTAGATGTTGTTGACAACTTCACATTTGTTTCTCCTACATTCAGGGTTGGAAATCAGTTTTTTTAGCATAGCGTAATTCTCTAGTGACTCGACTTTAAAGCCTGTTTCTTTGAGAGTAATATATTATTGTCAATTTACCTTCATTATAGTTCTCCTTTGATAAAGCTTCATGTAGCCAACTTTTTTTCAGCTTCTTCAACTTTGATTCAATAACATGTTCATCTTCCAATGGCTTAGTTGATGCAGCATATTTTTGCACCCTTTGCAATGCCCTTTCTACATCAGTTAGTATTTTGCGTTTGTGTCCTATTGAATTGTGATGTGAGCATGTTAGTATTGTGTCATTACTAATTGGACTAATTCACAATAGTAATGGCTCACTTTTCGGCTTATAAGTCTGACCTGTTGTTTTAGCCTGCTGAATAGATTGGCATTTCATGTTTAATTATCCTCCCTCCGAGCGAATGGTCACGATTTTGAATCTTGCAAGTTTGGAAATGCAGCAGTTGTTACAGTCAGTGACATAAATAGTCAAGCAAGAAGTTAAGCATGAAAGTATCAAATTCAATATTTACACGATATCACTTATTTATGTTATTTTACATAGTATAATTTAGTGGAAACACTGTTTCATCACGATATGGCATCAGAAGCATCTTACTCTCCAGTGATGTATGTGTGTGCAACAAAAGATGGTTTTTATTTAAAAAATCATTCTTTTTTATGTTCTATTTTAAGTTCAATTTTCCAAGGGGGAAAAATATTGTGTTTAATTTATTTGAAGTCCCCCCTTATCCACAAGCAGTCATAGAAATGCTTGCTTAGTTTAGTGGACATCTTCTTCTGACAACTTGAACGTAGTCTTTAGTTGATTTATTTTTATCTTTGTAGTGATTTTTCCGCCGGTGTGAATCTTTTAAGAGTTTATCGAGTCCTTTCTAACCATTTATTCTATTTACCACATAGAAGCAAGAAGTAGTATGGTTAGTGGCTTGCTCGCAAACTTAGGAATTATTATTCAAGTACATTGTTACTATGGTAGTGGTTTAAGAGATAGACTATTGGGTCTGTTTATTTTGTTATCGGCAAACTATGATGGTCGTATAGTTTTTATGGATAACTCGGACATATTTCGTTTGAAGTAGTGATGTTTGGGAGGTTATTAAATTTTTGAACACCCCCATAGGTTATGGGCGGAAATCTCAGCATGAGTGATCGTTTTGTTTCCTCGATGGTCCAAGACACGATTTGGTTTTAAAAAAACAATATAATCCCAAGGCGTGCATATCAAATCAGACATTATTTGGAGATGTTCACAGGGGCAGAGTAGTAAGATGCTGCAGAAATAGTGCATGTCAATTAAGTGGTACTTACAATTTGTTGTTTGGAGCGGTTGTTCTCCACAGCAAATCTGAAAGTCGTGCAGATGCTGGAGTTCAGAAAATACGGACAGATAATTGTCTAATGGGTAACGGCAATAACCTTTCTAGAAAGGAATGGTGTGATAGTCACAATCCGTAGTGGGTGAAAGTCTGGTTATGTGTAGTCAATTTTTTTGTAATAGTCCCAACATAATTTTGCGATTTGTCAAATTGAATGAGTATTTTTTGTTTGAGGACCGTGGTATTCCTTTGTGAAGGTATCCTCGGCGAACTGGTGGCATCGCTTGAACTGGCGTCTTTTGGTTGAGTATGCAACGAATCATGACAGACGCGATGCTTTAGGTGTGTCGTTCATGTCGGCTCTTTCAAAAGTTACGTTGTATTTGTGTGTTTTTTATTCAAACCCATTTAACATGGGACTTATTAATTAATTTATTATATTTTTAATAAGTTTATTGAGAATATTAGTAGCCTAAGTAACCTCCAGCGATGGGCTTTCAGGGGGAAGTGTATTGGGATGTTTTTCTTTTTTATTTCACAGGAGGGCTTATTAATTAATTTATTATAGATTTTTCAAGTTTGTTGAAGGGAAAAGTGTATTGTGATGTTTATATTTAATTTGTAATTATAAATGCTACATTACTATAATATCAATAATTTAAAAATTAATTTATAGCTAGTTGAATAACATATGTTGTCTTAAAATGTATTGACTTTCCCGATGAGTGGTGTTTTTTTGGAAGAGTTGTAACTTTTGTGAGGAGTTGTAACATCTCTAATAGGGTGTGACTTTTTGGATGAGCCATAACTTTTCGGAAAGGTTGTGACTTTCCCGATCGTTGTGACTTTTACTAAGGATTGTGACTTTACTGATGTTTTGTGACTGTTCATAAGCGTTGTAACATTTCTAAAAAGTTGTACATGTTAACCTGGGAATAAAATTAATCGAGTCAATAGCTTATGATGTACTTTTAGCATTGATTTGACCTACATATGATAAGATCACTATCTTTACAATGAGATAGGCACGTGTAGTTTCATGTGCATAGAAGGTAGCTTGGGGATGAAGGAAAAAACATCCAAGGAGCCAAAATGGGTATATATAATGTGATATCTCGTTATTGTTATGCTACTATATATAATGTGATATCTTGTGGAATAATTGAATGACTTTATTCTTTTAATGCCGATGAACAAACCTTATTTAATGGGGGGCAGATAGGACAATTGAAACGTCGCTTAAGCGATTGAGATTTGAATAATAAAAGGTGCAAGGATTTGCAGATTTCACATTGAATTTGATAATAAATGCATATATACATTAGTTAATCATCTCATGAAACTAAATACAGACATTAATAAAATACAAGCACTAAGCTACAAATATTAGTTTAGCTGGGAAACAAACTGAATGATCAGTTACAGTATGAAGGAAGCCAATTATACTGCCTCGTCTTTTGTTATGTTTGGTTTTCATTTGTGTTGTTCGTCATTGGGTTTGTTTCCCCTTTTCCTTCACAGCCTCAATGATTGTACTTCTTCTACTATGTTTGGTGGTTCATCTTCAAGGGCATATATTTCAAGCACATTGGATTTCTTGGCCTTCTTTCTTCGCAGCGTCTGTGATTTTGCTACTTCTGCCAGCATAATTGTTGCATCATCTTCAACTGCATTTATTTCCAGAGAAATTATACTCTTAAGTGGGTTTGTATTATTCATATCGACGCGAACAAGAAAGTCAAATTCCTTGTCTTTACTCAGCACCAATCTGCGGTAGCTCATACATTCTTCCTTCTATAAGAAATGTCAATAGTTGAATATGTTAGGGTAAGAATCCGTCTGAAAGTGATTCATACAAGTATTTATTGTCGGTCTTTAGTTTTTTGAACTATACTGTAAGATGGTTGAAGTATAAGGCATACCTTTGTCAAGGTGGCTTCAATATACTGTTGGACATTGCAGCCTAGTAAATTTTGTGCCGCATTGAAAAGTATAACCCGAGCACGTTGTTCTCCAGCACAAACTTCAATCCTTAAGGAGTATCTTTTAAATTGGGCGAATAAGTTTGACTTTACAATTAAACATGTTGTACATTATATGGAAATGTAGATGGCCATTTGTTGGCACGTCTAACCTCATTTCATACTCTATATTTTGAATGTTGCAATTTCCACAAGTCGGTGTATCTTGTATAACCTGCACTTTCTGGTGGCATTAACTCTGAACTTTTATAAAGCTTCATGGACATAGTTAGTAACAAATATTGAAGATTATGCTTGCTTAACACTGGTCCTTTATGGATGCATAAAATGTCCATTAGAAGGTACATGTGTATCCATAATTGTGCCTGCCATAATTTGGGGTAACGTCACTTCCGTGGCTTTTTTTATTACCTTACTTGGTGTGGTTGTAATATCTTCATTGTGCCTTTTATGACTTCACGCCTACATATCGAATGAGGTAAGTTAATTGTAGCATATAATTAAGGAAATGTGTGTGGGATTAAAATTTGCTAGACTAAAGTATAGCTCAATAAATTATAGTTAGACCATAAGTTCAGTGAGGTTAATGAAATATTGTCGAGCATATTAGAAAATTAGGTTGTGTACCAAGTGCGAAGATCTAGTGCTTTGGGAAACATTGGATTGATCAACACACTGCTCACTGATATAGTTGATATCCCAAAAGTGCTTTGGAAAACAACATATTATAGTGAGGAATCGAATAATATATTCTATTTTTTTACAATTAGCATATAGAAAAGGCTGGGTATACCTCTATATATCGAGACTCTCACGTCATATAAGCCAATAACAGGTTGATCATCTTTCAACTTTTCCATAAATGCACCGTCGTGTACTGCAAAGTCTTCCCATAGAGTAACAGTTGTACGCTCCATGCTAGATTTTGAATTAGATGAGAATTGTAAATACATAGACAAATTTATATGGATGGTCGAGAAGTCGTAATGGCAACTTACAGTTCATTTGTAACAACTATTTCACATCTTTTGCTATCGCCTTTTACAATGATAGGATTGACCGTGACTAACACACAAAGCAAGTCTGAATAGAGGTGACGTGAATTAGTGATACATATTATGTAATTGAACTTAGCAATTTCAATACATAGTGTGAATTGTTACCGAATATGGCACCATTTGGCCTTTTTTCTGCGTGTTCCAAAGATACAAAGCCTTCAGAGAAGTTGTGTGTTGAAACAATATGGTCGCTCTCCTTTATGATTGAGTTGTCGGTAATGGAGTGTTCAATCTCTTTGTACACGGAAGTATAGTTGGGGTTGACCCGATCAAACAATCCATTAGAAATGTAGTAACTCTTATTTGTCTTTAAGAAGTCTTTCCATGTGTCGATATACTTATTAAATAGTGTCGCTTACAACTTTGTCCCCTAGTGTTGATGTATTTGACATGTGAGTTGATTAGACAAGTAATTTAGGGAGTAGATAGGAACGTTAGCGTATAACCTAAGCAAAACTATTACCTCGTCATCCACTATTATTACCGTTTGAAAAGTCCCTTCATTCTGTGAATTCTTGTACGATATAACAGAACCCTTTCGAATAACAAATACTCGTGTTACCTAATTAACAGAGTTTTTGGTATCTTGTTAATGGAGACACTCTGCTTTGATAGTTCAACTTCAGTCGCCATATGTGATGAATCTGGATATGATAAGTGCTAACGCTCCTAGATGTTTTGATTATCTCCTCACAAGTGCAAGGACCTGGTCCTCTGCAGAGCATGCTCGTCCAGTGTCAATATGTTGTACAACTATAAAAGTTGTCTGCGTCAGGAAGTTGGTGGAGTTGCAGAGTACTACATCAATCAGAAGCGATGAGGTTGTTTGTACATTGGATAATAACTCTTCATGTCTAATATATTCAACTCACAAATAACAAAATCATTCATTCATTCAAAGAGAGACATTTCAAGCTTCAAACAGCAGGGACCTGATCGAGTGCTTTAGTTCTTCATGTACCAACTGTTACTTTGATTGCTTGTAATTGTCCTTACATTGTAGGAATCATTTCGTTTGTGACAGAAACGTTTCAAACTTGTGTTAATTATTGTAAGAATTCAGTTATGAGTAACTTAGTGTCTTACGTCAAATCTATATTAATTAGTTAGGATTAGTATAGTAGGCAGTGTTGTATCTGCCTAGGCTCGTCTAAGTAATAAGAGGTATTACTTCGTGTGGAGATTAGTAGGTTAATCTCATTTGTAAACTAGTTTTTACTTTTGCTTGAGAAGACTAGTAAAAGCAGTTTGAAAATTCCTGTGAGATAGGTCGTGGTTTTACTCCCTTGAGCAAGGAGGTTTCCGCGTAAAGTTGTGTGTGCAATCTTTACTTTCAGCTTTTATTTACATTCTGCTATTGTATTCCTGCTGAGGACCTGGTCCCATTAAACTGGTGGACGATACATTCCAACAGGTGGTATCAGAGCTTGACTTTTCTATTTGGGTAACACCAAGAAAAGAAAATATCCTAACGGAATGGATGCTCCACCCAATATGGAGGAAGGTTAGTCATCTACCCGACCACCTCATTTTAATGGACATTACTATGGGTGGTGGAAGAATCGTATGCACAACTAAATTAATGTTGAAGACACTGAGTTGTGGGACGTGATTCTTGACGGACCATACATTCCTAAGAAGAAGGTGAAAGATGGAGAGCTCACTACAACAGATGTCAAAACCAGAAAAGAGTACAATGAGGCGGATAGGAAGAAGATAGAGAAGAATTATAAAACAAAGAAGATTCTAGTGTGTGGAATCGGATCGGATGAATACAACCGAATCTCCGCCTGTGAGACGGCCAAGGAGATCTGGGATTGTCTCCAAATTACTCATGAGGGAACAACACAAATAAAGGAGTCGAAGGTCAATATTCTTAGGACTCAATATGAGAATTTCTGAATGAAGGAAGGTGAAACCATCTTCAAGATGAACTCAAGATTTACTTCTATAACCAATGAGCTGAGATGCCTTGGTGAACCCATTCCCTTGAGCAAACAAGTTCGAAAGATTCTCAAAGTTCTTCCCAAGTCATGGGAAAGCAAAGTCAATGCTATAACTGAAGCAAAAGATCTGAAGACACTCGCCATGGATGAACTGATTGGCAATCTTCAAACCTATGAGCTGAACAAGTAACAGGGGACAACCATGAAGGATGGAAAGAAGGAGAAATCGGTTGCTCTGAAAACTTCTCAAAATGATATGACTGAGAAAGAGGATGAAATGGCCTATGTCACTAGAAGATTTCAGAAGATCATCAAGAAGCATGGAAGTTTTCAAAAGAAAACTTCGACCAGCAAACTAGCAAATGCTAATGATCTTTGTCATAAATGTGGTAAACCTGGTCATTTTATGAGGGATTGTCCAAACCTGAAGCAGGAAACTCAAGACTTCAGACCTCGTAGAAGGGACCTGGTCCTAGATCATGTCAAGAGGAAAGCTCATGCTGATCAACTAGTGAAGAAAGCTCTGGAAGTGTGGGGTAATGCATCCAGTGAGTCTAAAGAAGATATAAATAGCCCAGAAGATGTCTCAATAATGGCTGTGGAAGATGAGGAAACTGTCTACAACTCTATGTTCTCACTTATGGCAAAATCTAACGATGAAGAGGATCTAAATGAGGTAACTCTTCTCGATCTCAAGAATGATCTAGATACTCTTCCTATAAATAGATTGAGAAAACTTGTTGATCTACTGATTGATTTTGTTGAAGAACTAACCTCTGAAAATTTGATTACAAATGAAAGGTTAAGTTTGTGCGAGGATGAAAACTCAACTCTTAACTCTCAAATGTCTGAACTGAGTGTCAGGATAGGTATCTTTGAGACTGATAGTCTGGAACCAACGAGGGACCTAGTACTTCTAAGGGTGGGAAGCAAAAACTCAATAACTGAGCAAGTCAACAATTCAACAGCAGAAAGGGATTAGGTTGTAAACAGATAGACCCCCCCTTACAATCCACATAGTAAATATGTGTCTGTCTACCTTCTCTATACCCACCGTGGCAAAAATGATCATCTGAAAGAAAAGTGTGAGAAACTGAGAAAAGTAAAAGAAAGTCAAGAGAAGTTTCTTAAGTCAAGAAAAGTTATTGAGAAAAAGAAAAGGGTACCTGGTCATGGTTACCATTTTAGCAAGAACATTTTACCCCCATGGAGAGGAAGATTTCTCATTAAGCCTTTTGATAGTTTTTGGGAACTCAATTTGAAATGGGTTCCTAAGTCTAATAAGTGATTCTTGTGTAGAAGAGAGGGAGCAGTCAATGTTGGTACATGGATAGTGGATGCTCAAGGCATATGACTAGAAACACTTTAAACTTCCCCTCTTTGGAAGCACACCAAGGTGGTGGTGTGTCATTTGGCGGTGGAAAGAAAGGTTTTATTCTGGGCATTGGCAAGATAGGAAGAGCAGAAGACCATTCTATAGACTGTGTACACTATGTGGATGGTTTAAAATACAATCTCTTGAGTGTATCTCAAATTTGTGACAAGGGAAATGAAGTCAAGTTCATGTCTAATGGGTGTCTTGTTACAAACTGTGCAACTAAAAGAATTGTGATGTCTGCAAAAAGAGTCAAGAATATGTATGTTGTTGATCTTGACTCTATTGAAGGGGATAGTCTTTCAGGCCTGAGCGCTCAAGCTGACGATGCAAATCTATGGCATCGACGATTAGGTCATGTAAGTTCCTCTTTACTGAACAAACTTGTTGCAAGGGACCTGGTCAGCGGATTACCAAAGCTGAAGTTTTCAAATGATAAAGTCTGTGATGCTTGCACAAAAGGGAAACAAACTCGATCATCCTTCAAGGCCAAGAAGGGTGTGAGAACGACCAGACCTTTGGAGCTTCTCCATATGGATCTGTGTGGACCTGTTAGAATTCAAAGCAGAGGAGGTAAGAAATATATTCTTATAGTTGTTGATGATTTCTCCAGGTACACCTGGAACATGTTTTTGTGGAAAAAGGATGAGACTACTGGAACTCTGATCACATTTGCCAAAGCCATTCAACTGAAGGTTAACTGTAAGATTGCTAGTATCAGATCTGACCATGGCACAAAGTTTGAGAACTCTCATATTGAAGGTTTTGTGCTGAAAATGGAATCAATCACAATTTCTCTGCTCCAAGAACTCCTCAACAAAATAGAGTCGTTGAAAGAAAGAACATGACTTTGGTGGATATTGCAAGGACCATACTGATTGACTCAGGGCTTGCAATGAACTCTTGGGCAGAAGCTGCCAACACTGCATGCTATGTTATGAATAGGTGTCTTATCAGGTCTGTAATTAAGAAGACACCTTACGAATTGATGAATAACAGAAAGCCTTCAATTGCTCACCTTAAGCCATTTGGGTGCAAATGTTTTGTTCTAAACAATGGAAAGGAAGACATGGGCAAGTTTGATGCCAGGAGTAATGAAGGGGTGTTTGTAGGATATTCCTCTCTACCAGCAAGACTTACAGGGTGTTTAACAAAAGAACTCTATGTGTTGAAGAGAGCATACATGTGACATTTAATGAGTCTGAGAAAATTGATGAGCACAAGGGAGACCATGAGATCGAGGAGCTGATCAAGGAAGGGGAAGACAAGGCTATCCAAAACTCTGGAAACAAACAGGTTGTGAAAGAAATTGGTCCAAAACTCACAGGAGCACCTGGTCCCTTTGACACTACTCAGGAAGTTCCATCTCAAAATCCTGAAGACGATGATGCTGAATCTGATGCTGGTGTGGAGGAAGAGTCGATCAGAAAATCTGGATGGAAACATCAATCCTCACATCCACTGGACAATCTCATCTCTCCACTTGACTCTGGAATTCAAACTAGATCCAGAACAAGAAATCTAGTTGCATATTCAGCCTTTATGTCATCCATTGAGCCAAGGAACATCAAAGAAGCCTTACAGGATGCAGACTGGGTAACATCAATGCAATAAGAACTTCATCAGTTTGAGAGGAGCAAAGTGTGGCACCTGGTCCCTAGACCACTCAATAGAACTATTTTTGGAACGAGATAGGTCTTCAGAAACAAACTTGATGAGCATGGAACCATTACTAGAAACAAGTCAAGGCTTGTGGTGCAGGGGTACAACCAAGAGGAGGGGATCGACTATGACGAAACCTTTGCTCCTGTAGCAAGAATGGAGGCCATCAGGATCCTGATCGCATTTGCTGCGCACATGGAATTTAAGCTATTTCAAATGGATGTCAAGAGTGCCTTCCTGAATGGGAACTTGAAAGAAGAGGTGTATGTCAAACAGCCCCCAGGTTTTGAAGATGCAGAACTGCCAAATAATGTGCTAAAATTGGATAAAGCTTTGTACGGTTTGAAGCAAGCTCCCAGAGCTTGGTACGAACGTCTGTCAAAGTTCCTTCTTGTAAATGGGTTCAAAAGAGGTCAAATTGATAATACCTTGTTTCTAAAATCTAGAGGTAAGGAGTTGTTGATTGTGCAGGTATATGTAGATGACATCATTTTTGGAGCTACTTTAGATTCACTGTGCAAAGAGTTTGCTGATTTGATGAGTAGTGAATTTGAAATGAGCATGATGGGGGAGCTAACTTTCTTCCTAGGCTTGCAAATCAAACAGTCTCCTCAGGGAACCTCCATATGTCAAGAGAAATACAAAAAAGAATTGCTCAAAAAATTTAACTTACTTGAGGCAAAAATTCTTGATACACCTATGAGCGCAAGTGTGAAACTTTACTTGGATGATGATGGTGTTGAGGTTAATCAGACCATGTACAGGGGAATCGTTGGGTCACTCTTGTATCTAACTGCAAGCAGGCCAGACATAGTCTTCAATGTTGGGATGTGTGTAAGGTTCCAAGCTGCACCAAAAGAGTCACATCTGAAGGCAGCTAAACAAATTCTGAGATACCTAAAGGGAACTTAGGACCTGGTCCTCTTTTATCCAACAGGTGACACACTTGATCTAATTGGTTATGTTGATGCTGACTATGCAGGTTTTCTTGTTGATCGAAAGAGTACATCAGGCATGGCACACTTTCTTGGATCATCATTGATCTCTTGGGGGACAAAGAAGCAGAATTCAGTTGCATTGTCTACAACAGAGGAAGAATATGTAGTTGTTGCTTCATGATGTGCTCAGCTTCTATGGATCAAGCAGCTACTGGAGGATTTTGGTGTTCTCACAGACACAATCCCTCTAATATGCGACAACACCAGTGCAAAGAATATGGCCAAGAATCTTGTTCAGCATAAGAGGACAAAGCACATAGATGTGAGGCACCATTTCCTAAGGGACAATGTTGAGAAGCAAAAAGTGGTGATGAATTTCTGCAAGACTGAAGATCAACTGGCTGATATATTTACAAAACCTTTGAGTAAAGAATGTTTCATCAAAAATATGTTGAGGTTGGGGATGCACAAGATCACCTGATTCCTTGACAATTTTGCACAAATATCTTCCATTTTGATTATGTTAAGAAGGGCAGGTATCTATACTTGTTTTAATGTTTGTCGTTTAAAATTTCACATCTGATACCTTAATGCAGGTATACACTCATGGTGTGTTAGCTGAAGGGAATATCTAATCATACAGGCAGGGTTGTAGACTGAAATGGGGACCTGGTCCTCACAAGGTTAGTATCACCTTTACTACACTATTCGTCTGTCAACTATCACTGCCACGTGTCTCTCACTCATTCATCGCGTCAGTTTCAGACGTCTCTTCACTTTAAAATCAAGGGTTTCTATTGTTCAAAGACCCGATACCCCTTTGGCATTAAATATTACGTCCCTTGGTGAATCAAATTGCTTAAATCTTTTTAGTCTTTGTTCTGTTCTTAAGTCTATTCTCAAAATATTTCCCTCTTATCGAAAAATGTCTAACTCTGTTTCTTCTTCCCAGACTCCTATCTCCCAAGAAGTTGAAAACCCTAGTTCCCTCAACTTCTCTATACCTCCTCCAGATGAAACTCCGTCGACTCCAGTTTGTGGAGTTGGTGAAATGGATGAGTCCACCACTCCTCTTACTGAATTTGTGACTTCTCATGTACTCCCATCTGAGGAGATTCTGCCTGTTCCCCCACTCTGGTTTTATCCGGTGAAAAATCCCAAAACTCAGAGGCACAATTTGTTGCGAAGGTTGTTGACGGACCTAGTACTGAAGAGGTAGATGTGGCTTCTAGGGGTGTATCTTCCGCAATGTCTAAAATGTTTTTTGAGGGAGACTTGCCTATGGGAAGGGGGTCCTGAGTCGAATATTCTAGCAGCAGGGGCTAAACTGGTGGCTGCGCAAAGTTTGGCTTCACTTAGAGAAGATGTTCAATTGAATTTTTCAGAACCATAAAGTAGATCATAGGAACATGTCCCTCTAAGTCTTGAACCATTTGTTTACCAAACTCCCAAGTCTCTTGATGTTGAACCTGAAGAGGAGGAGAAAGAACCTCTATTGAGATGGAACAGAACAGGGGTACGAGGAGCCAACACCTTAACAGTTGGTGTCCCAGATCTAGAAATTGCTAACAATTCTCCTGAGGCTGACTACATTGCTCAACCCACTAAGTCTGAGAAGGAGCGACAAACAAAAGGAAAAGGAAAGTTAGTTGTGTCCCTATCTAAAGGAGACAAAAGGAGGTATGGTACAAGGAGTGAAACGCATAAAGTCTTGGGGAGTGTCATAGTTGCAAGAAAAGTGCAAACGGAAAGGGCCAGGAAAAGGAGGAAGGAAGGTCTTGAACCTGAAAAGCCTACCTCTACCCCTTTTCCCATCAAGTCCAGTGATACTGAGTCCGATGATGTTTCTGCTTATGTGACTAAGAAAATAAAAGAAAGTGAGGAAGAACGGGTAAAACCAAAGGAAGTGCCGAAGGCTACAAAGAAATCGCCTATCAAGAAAAGGAAAGTGAAAAAGGGAACAACTGTCAAATCAAATCAGACAAAGGGACCAGGTCCGTCTGATCAAAGCCCAGTTGTAGATCAGGAGATGACAAGGGAAAAGCGTATCACTGAAATAGAGAAACAGAAAGTATTGAATGGAAGAGTTTTTTATCCTGATATTACAATAGAATTTGGAATGTTGAATCTTTTTTATGTTGTTTCTCTACAAGAATGGGGTCATCTGTTCGAACTCCCAACACCTTACCTTCATGAGCCTGAGGTACGAGAATTCTACTATAAAATGGACCTTATAGAGGATGGGGGTATAAGGACTACTGTTAAAGGTGTTGAAATTCTTCTAGATGAGGAAACTTTAGGGATTATTTTAGGGGTACCAGTGAAGGGAATACGATCAATTGAAGGTTGTCAACCTTCTAATGAGTTTTCAACAAGAGCCACCAAACATGGGGATGTCAAGCGTGCAGGGCTACCCAAGAAGTTTCTTAAGGGAGAGTATCAACTGCTCTTTGAGTTCATCAACAAGGTGATGGTTCCACGCACAGAAAAAAGGACAGTAGCATATGTTGCTGATCTATTTCTCATGGAGAAGAACTTGAGGAAATTAATCTCCTAGGTCTAATGCTTGAGCACATGCACAGGGTAATGACTTGGAAAAAGGCTAGACATGGGATTCCATATGGTTATTTGTTGAATTATGTGTTTAACCATTTTGAAGTGCCTTTGGGACGAGGGGTACCTGGTACCACCAAGCAGATGTTTACTGCAGCCACCCTGTTGGAGTGTGAGTGTGTTGAAGGAAAGGCCAAAGGCAGGTCACATGTGGGGTATATTCTAGAGCAGCAAGCCTCTCTTAAACGTGAGGTGACTGACCTCACTACAATCTTAAATGATAAAGAGGTTGAGATTGTGCAACTGAAGTCTAAATTGCAGAAGGCTGTCTCAGAAGGACTTGGTACCACAAAGGTGGATGAGCAAGAAGTGCAGAAGTGTTAGGATGAGAATGCAATGTTGTTGAAGACAAATGCCTAACTCAGTGAGGAAGTTAAGACTCTCAACCACTTATCCAGGCTCATGAGGATGCCAATGAGTGGATGTTGTTGCTAATGCGCACCCTTAAACCCCTTCCCCCTCCATCCTAAAAAGTGTCATGTCTCATTCGTTCCTTTATCTCTTTGTTAATTATAATCTTGTGTGGCCTTGTGTACTGGTTGGCTGACTTCTATGGTCAGTATTTGTGATCTAATGTTATTTATGTTTATGCCCTCTTCATGTGTGGTTTAATATTCTCTTTATGCTTACATACACATGTTTTGTGTGGCCTAAGGCCCTGAATTCTTTAATGCCTTGCATTTAACTTGAATATGTTTACTAGTTCGCCATTTTCAATTATGCCAAAAGGGAGAATTTTGTTTTAAAGTTTTATGGTAAAGGTTGGTTGGTTGTGGAATTAGGGGCACTGAACTAACGGGGAACAGTAATGTATTCGGGGTGCTGAACTAAGGGGGAACATGGTTGTTACTGGTGCACTGAACAAAGGGGAATTTGTTGTGTATTTGAATGAATGTTTTTACACTCACGTGAGGCTTCGTGTAGGTTGTTTGTCATCATCAAAAAAGGGGGAAATGATAAGTGCTAACGCTCCTAGATGTTTTGATGATCTCCTCACAAGTACAGGGACCTGGTCCTCTGCAGAGCATTCTCGTCCAGTGTCAATATGTTGTACAGCTGTAAAAGTTGTCTACGTCAGGAAGTTGGTGGAGTTGCAGAGTACTGCACCAATCAGAAGCGACGAGGTTGTTTGTACATTGGATAATAACTCTTCATGTCTAATATATTCAACTCACAAACAACAAAATCATTCATTCATTCAAAGAGAGACATTTCAAGCTTCAAACAACAAGGACCTGATCGAGTGCTTTAATTCTTCATGTACCAGTTGTTACTTTGATTGCTTGTAATCGTGCTTATATTGTAGGAATCGTTTCGTTTGTGATAGAAACGTTTCAAGCTTGTGTGAATCATTATAGGAACTCAGTTGTGAGTAACTTAGTGTCTTACGTCAAATCTATATTAATTAGTTAGTATTAGTATAGTAGGCAGTGTTGTATATGCCTAGGCTCATCTACGTAATAGGAGGTATTGCTTAGTGTGGAGATTAGTAGGTTAATCTCATTTTGTAAACTGGTTTTTACCTTTGCTTGAGAAGACTAGTAAAAGCAGTTTGAAAATTCCTGTGAGACAGGTTGTGGTTTTACTCTCTTGAGCAAGGAGGTTTCCACGTAAAGTTGTGTGTGCAATCTTTACTTTCAGCTTTTATTTACATTCTATTATTGTAATCCTGCTGAGGACCTAGTCCCATCAAAACTGGTGGACGCATACATTCCAACAGGATAGTTAGAGGTGCGGAGGGAAAAGTGAATTTCATTATTCATTCTGGGTCGTAATGTGTAATTGAAAAATACAGAGGAATCATTTAAGAATAAATAAGGAGAGTAAAAACTTATAATTCAAGATGTGGAGTGAAATACGTCAAAGTATGTCGAGTCCAATATTGTTATGTGATTTGCGTAAGGAAGATCAATATTGGCCTGGGGAAGTATTGCAGAAAGGTTAATTAATTTCTAATGTGCAGATGCACGCTTGAGTAACAAAACAAGTACGACGGTGAAGAAGAGGAAAACAGGGCATACCTATGCGTTTTTTGTTAATGGAGACGCTTTGTGAAGAAGTTGATTTGCTAATGGAGAAATTGTTGTATGTGTGGTTGATATAAATAGGGGAATGTGCAGAGGTTGCGTTGGTTGGAGTATATATTTGGCCGTTGGACAGATACAATATTTGGGAGACTTGGTGACTGTTCAGTCTTTGGTCGTTGGAAAGATACAATACATGGGAAACTTGGTGACTGTTGGGTTTTTTTAAATGTGAGGGGTATTTCTGTAATCTTTTTAAGTGAGGAGTATTGATGTAATTTAACATTTATATTTTGGAGTTCATGCTTTTAATGTAGTATAGAAGATATATATATATATATATATATATATATATATATAGAGAGAGAGAGAGAGAGAGAGATAGACAGATAGATAAATTAATATATCTCAAAACTTACTCAGGCCAAAATTGATTGAGTAAATGTGGATCATAAAACTTTAATTCCTTTTTATTTTAAACTAGTGAATTTGTCCGCACTTCGAGTGGTCGAAAAAAGTTATTTAAATTTATTATACCCTCTTTTGTATGAAAATAAAATAAATTTTAAACAATATATATTTGTGTTAATTGATAAATGTAAATTGCTTAAAAGATATATTATGAATTTCAATATAGGTGCCGGAAAAAAAAGATAAGTTACAAAAATAAAGAGAAAACTAAAAAAATAAAAAGAACAAAGATAAAACTACCAATAAAATAAAATAACCCTTTTTCTTTTGCCTAAAGAAGGTACTTGCACCACTCCTCCCTAAATCATTTTTATACAAATAACAAACATCAATGAGTTTACCAAATAATTATCTGAGAATCACAAATACAAATATTGTTATTTACAGTTTCTTTATTATATGATATATTAACACATAGTATTTGATAAATTTGTGAAGTATAATATCTACAAATTGATAGAAATATGAATTTGAACTGAACCGACTTATGTATATATATATATATAATTTGAACCCGACTTCTTTGAGTAAGAATTAACATCTTCCTCCTTTCTTTTCTTTCTTTCAATTCCTTTTGAACTTTGTTCTAAAATATCCACTAATTTTCAATATTCTTCCTTCAAATTTACTTGACTACTTGTTTTGTTGTGTGATTTAAATTATGAATGTTCACAATTCACAAAACGTAACATAAGAAACTATTAAAATTCACAAAGCGTAACATAAAAAACTATCAAATGATTGTTTATCTAAACCTTAACAATGATAGTAATATTGAATAAATAATCAACTTGTTCTCAATAACATATCAAATATCAATTGTTACCTATGACCATATATAATTTCAAAATTAAAGAAAAAATTAGCTAGTGATCATCTATCCATCCATAAGAAAAACAAATGCATCTTTCAACTTTCTAGAGAAATAATTAAAGACTAACAATTTGCCCTACAATTTCATAATTTGTATAACAAGCTTCACTACTTTTTGCTTTCTTTAATTTCTTTCTTTTTATCCTTCGTCATGGTTTCTTGTTTTTCTTTGGAAAAATGGAATTTACTGCATTAATATTTTCATCAATTCCCCAATCTCCATAGTAGTTGGCTGAATTAATCTTGTTGGAATTCTTGATTCATTACTCATTTTTTTCTTCAATGGTTGCCAGAGACAACATGTTGGTCTTGGTGGTGAATCCATTTTAAGATGGAAAAAACAACAAGAAGAAGAATAAACTAAATCTTATACAATTATACAAGGAGGATTTTTTAGGACAAAAAAAATAATTCAACATATATTTAATATATATATAGAGAGAGAGAGAGAGCTCTGTCATTAATTACTATCAAGTCTGCCTTTATTTCGAAATCTTGAAGTGTTTCTTATTTAGATTTTTGGATAAAATTACATCTAGATAAAATTTGTGAAGTTCGAGCACCAGTAATTGTAAATTCAATTATCCATTTTTTGTTTTCATGTTCGGTATCCAATATTTGTATTGTAGTCTGACTAATTCGTATTCACATGCATATGACCCATTTTAGGGAAGTGTTCTATCTATCTTGGTTATGAAACTTTTTTTGATAGAGAGCGCTTCCCATAAATAGGCCCCACACGACGCAAATTCGGATTTATCAGACTCCAACATGGGTATTGGATACCAAATAAAAAATGGATAATTGCATTTACTAGCCCTCCAACTTCATGAAATTTATTGAGACACACTATTTCTTACTATATAATGCATAACGGTGGAATTTTTTCAAGTTATCTTCTCATATATCAAACTCTATATTTTATCCTTCATACATGTGTACTACGTACCACAATATATACTTTTTTGGTCAAGATAAAAATTAATTTTGGTATAACATCGAGTGGATACTTCTATGTCAAATCATGATATGATAGCATGATTACTAAGGCTAATTAAACCTGAAATTGTGGCATATGTTCCTCCTAATTATAAGATAGCATAATTATTATGGCTCAATAAAATGAAATAAAATGCTTGCACACTTTTTGACTTGAAATACAACGTTCCAAAACATGAGTTACCGTTATAGCAGTGAAGAGAAAGCTCCATTGATGTAAATACCAAAAACATTCTCCCAATTTCTCTGTTTTTGGTGTTTGAGAGACTTCAATCATGGCGACAATGAAAAAGCTTTCTGATAGCGACAGTTAAAAAGCTGTAGAAAGGCTTCTATCACAAACATTAATTGCTCCCACAACTCCAAAATCTTCTACTGTCGCAAGAAATTCCAGGAGTTTCGGTTCCTCAGAGTTCCCAAACGATGAAAACTGATGATGAAAATGAGAAAATTGAAGGAAGCCCAGTTGAGGAGAAAGGTTCTAAGGTGAATTTGGAAGATGGGTTTGTTGAATAACAGACTAAATCAAAGGTTAGTTCGATTGAAATGATGTTTTCTCTAAAACCACAAATGAAAAAAAATCTTCATCCGAGCCAATATCATCTCCATCGGATTCTTGGAATTTTTCGAAGGATTGTTTGTCTCCACCCGCGAAAATGGGGTGTTTTTGGTGTTCACCTAAGACGGGGTTTAATAAAAAGAGGAAAGAGAATATGGGTGTGAGTATGGGGCTGGGGGCTGAAATGGGCGAAGGATGATGAGTTTTTATCGGACTTGAGTATATTTTCGTTGTAAAGTCAAGAAAAGTTGATGAAGAAAGCTATGGAGGAGCAAGAGAAGATTAATAGCAAGGCTGAGAAGATTGTTAAGTGGGCAAAGCAAGCATCTGCTGGGATGGATGTTTCTAGCATTGAAGATGAACTAAGAGATGATGACACTTTCAAATGAATGTGAGTATTCCCTTTTATGCTGCTATACTAGTGGGTAATAAAAGCTTTCTTTCCATGCCAGTTTATATAATGAATTCTCTGTTTTGATCCTACGTTGCTCGACCGTACTGGCTATAATATTGTATAGGTTTACATATTTTGGTTTATCATATGTATAGGTTAGAGATATTTCATTTAAAGCAATCCAGGTGAAGTAAGTGGTCTTTGGTGGTCTTTTGATTTTCCATACATACTTCCAAGGCCACTTGTAAAGCATACCATTTCGAGAGCACATGAGATTTTAGTTGTCCTTGACTGTGAACTGCCCATCTTTGGAATCCCCATATACCATCTTGTCTTGTTGCTGTATTTCAAATGTGCAGTGTTCTAGAGTGGCTAACAAAGTGAGGAGGTAATGGAGTTCCCAATCAAAAAGGTTCCTTCTGAATGAGGGGTCCAAGAGTTGTTGTCTCTTTGTTGTTCGACAGATGACTCTTAGTTGTTTACTATCAGGAATAGTCATGGATATGAGGCTTTAAAAAAGCATTGTTGTCAAGCCATTTATCCTTCTAGAATTTAACTTGAGATCCATCGCCAACTTTATAGGAGATATATTTTGAAGAAGTCTACTTGGTGGCTACTAATGTGCTTCCAAATGCCAACTTCATGTGTTCATGAGTCTGTTTTAGCCCACCAACAAGTGTAGGTTATAAAAAAATGGCATCAATTTCAGTCCTCCATAGTGTTGTATCTTCATGATATATCATCTGAGTTGGTCTCAAGAGCAGGCAGTTTGAGTCTAAATAGTTTCCATACCCTTACTTGGCTTTTGATTCCCACTGCGACTGAAAGTGTCGTGACTTGGGATTGTAAGAATATTGAATTACTTTTGGTGTCACGTGGATTCATCTGTTGTGTTATTTGATTATCATCAACAACAAGAAGTTGAAGCGGCTGCCAGAACGTATGCAGGAACTCCTTCCATCCCTTAATAGACTGCAACTATTTGGATGTCCAGAAATAGAATTTTTCCTGAAGGAGGATTACCTTTCAATTTAGAATTCTTTGAGATTATCGATTGCGAGAAACTGGTGAATGGCCGAAAGGAGTGGCATTTATAGAGACTCCCCTGTCTCAGAGAATTACAGATTATCCATGATGCAGTGACGAAGAGATTCATGCTGATGAGAATTGGGAGTTGCCTTGCTCTATTGAAGACTTACGATACGCAATCTGAAACAATTAAGAAGCCAAGTTCTCAAAAGCTTCACCTCTCTTGAATATGTGTCTACTATTTATTTACCTCAAATTCACTCTCTGCTGGAAGAAGGGCTTCCCTCATCTCTTCCTAAGCTACATTTATATTGCCATCATGAGCTCCATTCTCTACCAATGCAAGGTCTTTGGCATGCACCTCACTTTGCTTCAACATCTATACATCTCCTCCTGCAATCAACTCCAATCTCTTGCAAAATCAGCACTGATCTCCTCCCTCTCTGAGATGACCATCCAGTATTGTTGTAATCTCCAATCCCTTCCGGTAAAAGGGATGCCCTCTTCCCTCATTGAACTATCTATTTCCAACTGCCCATTACTCAAACCACTCCTAGAATTTGAAAAGGGGGAGTACTTGCCAGAAATTGCTCATATCTCCACCATAGAGATTGATGAAAGGCATTTTTATGATTGCAACTAAGCAACAACTTAGTGTCTTGTTTTATTCTCTTGTTTTTATTACTACATAAGGTCCACAGAAAAGCGGTCGCTAAGGCTTGTAGCCTGCTTCCGTCCTTTATCAATTTTGGACGGAAGTTATTCAGCATGTCATATCTCTTTTTGAACTGATTTCCTTCCTGTGTCATCTCTCATCTGTCTCTTTATGAGAGAAAAATTTCTATCCCGCTTGCTTATGCAGACCTCATGTCTATTGGAAAAGGATGTGGTGGTAACCCCGCAACTTTGTCTAGAACAGGATGTCCAACCATGTCTTCATCCCGCTACTTCGGGACCTCCAACTCTAGCTAAGAAACACCTTCCACCCACTTCCAATTTCCCATGTGCTCGACAGCCCGATTTTTGAAACCTTTTCTGATCTCCTACCCAATCTCATGAGAAGAAATCCAGAAGGACCTGCCTTAATCTGTCTTCAGATAGCCAACCCTCTTTAGGATACTAGCATTGGTAAAGCTCTACCACGGAGCAAGCTTTCCCGAATATAACAGATGCAAAAGTGGTGGTAACCCCACAACTTTTTCTAGAACCGGATGTCAACCGTGTCTTCACCTGCTACTACGGGACCTCCAACTCTAGCTAAGAAACACCCTTCACCCACTTCCATTTTCTCGTGTGCCCGACAGCCCAATTTTTTAAACCCTTTCTGATCCCCTACCCAATCTTATGAGAAGCAAGCCCAGAAGTACTTGCCTTAACTTGTCTTCAGATAGCCAACCTTCTTTAGGATACAAGCATTGCTAAAGTTCCGCCACGGAGCAAGCTTTCTCAAATATAACAGATGCAGAAGTGTCTAACGAAGTTGGAGGAAGAAAGTTGTTGGACTACTGTACACAAAAGCACATTAGTATTTTGGTCATTGGCAACACATAAAAAACGAGTAAGAGATAGGAATAAAGTAATCTGCCTAACCTTTGATTTCCGTAACCAAGTTTTTCTTTCTCACCCCTTATGTACCATTTTTCTCTTTTGTTTCTTTTTACTTCATCCACGCCTTTTTACTTTTTCTGAAATGTAAGTCAAATGAAACCCTCTACAACTTCTTCTAAGAATTGGTGGTTCAACCGGCTATCTTTTCAAATGACGATGACCATTTACCCATTATATTGAAACCATCTCTTCAAACTCATTTTACAAAGTTGTCTGTTAAGTTCTACTCTGTATTCTCTACGATGTTGTCAATAACATCTGTAAGAGTTCTTATGAATGCAGTTAAGCTTTTTTTTTCCCTGGGATTCTGTATGAGTAGACATTACTGACTGATTTATCGAAGTGAGAAAAAATGTGGTGTTTCATCTGTAGAATTTTGAACACCTTGGAGTGCTAAATAGTTATGTTACTATATAAAATGAAACTTGATTCTAATTAGGCACATTAGCAATATTTTTTTAATATGAAAGTTTCATTTTTGAATCTGGAAGTAAAAGTAGGCAACTAAGAAGCTTGTGAAAGTAGTTAAAGAAAGTTGTACCTTGTTTTTTTTAAAAGGTGGTACCTTATATCACAAACTTCAAACACTCTGTTTTACCTTTGCTAATGTGTGTTAAAAAAAGTAGTAAGTGGTGTGTTTACTCTTTTGTACTATTTTTTATGAGTGCCTTAGATTCTGATTTTCCAATTACTGTTGCATTTCTAAATTGTTGTACTTTCCGAATCATGAGGTACTTGATTTTATATATGCTTTACTTGAGCTGGGGGTCAAAAAAGTCTCTCTAACTTTACAGGTAGGGTAAGGTTGTATATACTCTACCCTCCCAAGTTCCCACTTGTGGGATTACACTGGTATGTTGTTGATGTTGTTGTCCTTTTATGCATTCTACTACCTTCAACTCTATAGCTACTTATCCTGGCTTTCAAACTATTCCCTCAGTTTCTCGTCTTTGATGAACTAACTGATTTGTCGTCTTCTTCTTCTTAGATTATCTATATGTTAGAATATCATTTTCATGCAATTAACTACCATCTGCACTACAATTTTAATCATGATTTATCTTCCACCATGCTATTTTTCATGCACATTTCCTTATTAATTTTAGGCTATATATTGGCAAGTCTTTGTTGTTCCACTTTGTATTATAGCTTGTAGAAGTTATATGCGGCTTATGTATACTTTGATGTGTTTATCTCCCTAACAGGCTTTATCATTTTTGTGTTGAACACAGAAGGGATTCTTGGAAAGTCGGTTTCTTGAGTTGCAGAAACTGCAAAATAAGAGCAGAGTTGAAGTGGTGTCCCTTTTCTTTAAGGAGGCTGAAAAACTTCTAAACAAGTTCAAGGATTACAGTTACATGACCTACTAAGATTTTGATTGCGCTAATAGAAGTAAAATTGGTTCTTTCCATGGCATGTGGACAACCAAGAGAAGACTAAATTTTCTTGTTTCAGTCAAGAATTGACCTAGGTGGATTCTTCTTTTGTCATTTGAATTTAGATATGATTTTCTAGGGATTTTGTATAATTTCGTTCATGGTCATTAGTATTTGAGTTCATTGTTTGATTAGAAGCCCCTTTTTTGTTTTGCAGTATATGTGCACTAAGAGTAAAGAGTGTCCTGAATACTTTCAGATATGCTTGTCAAGTGAAGACCCCTAGGTGAGTCTTGCTTTATTCTCTTTAGTGTAACTCTTTCCTACAGATAGTTGGCAATTGTAACTATGCACATCTAGTTACTACTTAGGTTCTATCACAGTGATTGTGCTTCATTCTGAGTTTTGACTTAGTTACTACTAAGAGACTCTAAACATTCTTTCTGAGGTGACCATTTTAGTACATAGTCTAATTTCAGTTGAACTAATTACGTATAGTTGTGCTTTCCATATAATTTTTCTGTGTATTATTATTATTCTGAATTGATGGTCTAAAACAAATCAAGTGAATCTTCATTAACTTAACTTTTTTTTAATGTTAAGCCATCAACTTAACAGTGTGGGGGGTTAGGCTTGACCCTTACCATTTCTATAACATCCAAAAAGTTACAAAAGTAGAGGGGGACATGGACCTAACCTCTGATAGAGAACACCAACGAGTAACTAAACAATCTACAAAAAGGCTAAGATGACATAGACTTTCATACTATAAGCAAAATACAATGGTTCAACTAACTAAAAAATCACATTTGTCGTATCTTCTCCTTAGGAATTTGCCATTTATCTAGTAGAAATTGTCCCTTCACCTCTTTAGGAAATTGATGAAAAGAATAATAGAAGGTACCACTTCCACTTGAAGAAGCCTGTTTAGCAAAGAAGTCAGCTATTTGGTTGGCTTCTCTATAGCAGTGGGAAATATTTACTTCTGTCCCATTCATGTCCTGGTCAATGTCTCGAATGATTCCTTTCAGCTTCAAGTTCTTGGTATCCTTGTCTTTGATCATATTGGCCACTATCATAGAATCAAGTTCCAAGTCATATTTGTAATAGCCAGCTTGCTTGCACCATCTGGTAACATATAATGCCGCCATAGCTTCAGCTTGATTGTCGGTCTTGCATTGAGCAGGGACTGATAATGCCATCATAAGGTTACCAGTAGCATCCCTAATGATTCCTTCTATCCCTAAGCTCGCATATGCGTTGTCTTTGATCTTACCTATCTCAAGTTTCATCCACCTGACTTGTCTCCATCTCACAATAGGTTTGTACCTTTCAATTCTTGCACAAAGTTCAGCACATATACCTGCAGTGTCACAGTTTGGAAAGGTAGTGGAAATGGTTGCCTTGATATTCCACGGGATATGCACCTCCATACTTGAAGTCATAATTTTTTTATGATCGCCATATTTAAAAGTTGTCAAGCTTTTCCAGATTTCCCAAGAAATGCAAATAGGGGTAATTTGTTGCATCATACTATGTACACTATTGGTGGTGCTTAGGTTCCACCAAGTACTAAAAATTCTTTGAACATCTTTCCCTCGGTGATTAATTCCAAGGGAGTTTCAATATGTATTTGGCCGTATCACTATAACTGGAAACATGTTGCAAGGATTCACATACAACTAGAGTTGTACAACACATACAACTGGAAATTAAATGTTTTCCAAACCCGTGAACTGTAATCCTTGGCAGAATGCATAGCATTGTTTGTACAGTCAGGATATAGTTTAGCAAGGGGGCCTTTCTCACACCAATTATCCCACCACATATTACAATTTCCAATTTATCTTCCACAAAATATTGTGTTCTGCATCATCTCTAGCTTTAAGTAAAGATTCCAAGCTTGCAAATTACCCTGAATCCAAGATTTAGGAATAGGGTGTGATAAGTGCTTATGCTCCTAGATGTTTTGATGATCTCCTCACAAGTTCAGGGACTTGGTCCTCTGCAGAGTATGAATACTCGTCCAGTGATCAAAGTGCTGGACAGCTGTAAAGGCTGTCTGTGTCAGGAAGTTGGTGAAGCTGCAGAGTACTTCACCAATCAGAAGCGTTTAGCTTGTACGTTTGGTAATAACTCTTCATGGTATATATCAAACAACAAACAACATTATTCAACATTCATTCAAAGAGAGATATTTCAAGCTTCAAAATAGCAAGGGACCTAATAGAAGTGCTGCGATTTGCTTTTTGTACCAGCTACTTTTGTCTGCTTGTAATAGTGCTTACATTGTAGGATTCGTTTCACTAGTGAAAGAAACGTTCCAAACTTGTATGAATCATTGTAAGAACTAAGTTAAGGGTAACTTAGAGTCTTACTCTAAAGTCTATATTAATCGGTCAGGATTAATATAGTGCGCAGTGTTGTATATGCTTAGTCAAAGTCTAAGTCATTTAGGAGCTAGTTGATTTAGTGGGAGGTGTGGTATCCGCTTAGCAAAATCTAAGTTATCTAGGGGTGATAGCTTAGTGGGCAGTGTTGTATCTTCTCTAGCTCGTCTAAGTAATAGGAGGTGTTACTTAGAGTTGGGATTAGCAGGCTAATCTCAGTTTGTAAACTTGCTTTTGCTTTTGCTTGAAGAAGATTAGTGAAAAGCAGTTTGAAAAGTCCTGGCAGGCCAGGTCTTGGTTTTACTCCCTTGAGCAAGGAGGTTTCCATGTAAACCCTTCTTGTCAATCTTTACTTTTCAGCACTTTATTTATTTTATGTGTTGTAACTGTGCTGAGGACCTGGTCCCATTGATACTGATGGAAGCATACATTCCAACAGGGTGGATTGTGAAGCAGTACTTTTGCCATCATAAACTCAGCCCAAAGAGATGATTGAGTTCTAAACCTCCACCACCTTTTAATGGCCAATGTTTTATAAATATCATTCATACTTCTAATGCCCAAACCACTTTCATCTTAAGGGATACATAAGTTCTTCCATGACATGATCTCCAATGGTACTTGGATTTATTCTCATAGAAACCCCAGAAAATCTTGCAAAATGTTTTCCTAACATATTAAGAGTACTCACGGGGGGTTAATGGCAGTAAGAGTATAAGTAGGAAGAGATTGAAGTACACTTTTGATCAGAACAATTCTTCCACCATAAGTGAACATCTTACCCTGTCAGCCATAGGTGAGCATCTTACCCTCTAGCCATTGAGTCTTTTGACTACCTTGGTGACCATATCAACAAAGTAAGAAAAAACATTTCCCTATATAAATATAAATGGGGAAACCCAAGTATGTAAAAGGGAAGTTTTTATCCATAAAACCAGTACACCTCATTCTATTAATCCTGTAAGCACCAGCTTTAGGGCTAGTGATGAAGTAACTTTTGTCCTTTTTCACCCTTTGACCTGAGACACTTTCATAATTATTCACCTATTTCATAATAAGTTTAACAGACTTACTATTTCCACTACTGAAGATAACAATATCATCAGCATAAGCAAGGTGATTGATTTGGGGGACTCTTTTATGCATGGAAAAAGGAGTAAAGTTATCATTAGTGAGAAAACTATTCAGATTTCTGGAAAGAACCTTTGCACCCAAAATAAGAACCAAATATTTTAAGCTTTAGCCATGTCTAATTTGATAACAATATTACCAAATTAGGTTAAACATTCCATGAACAATTTCTTGAGCAAGCATAACATTTTCAGTAATCAACCTACCAGTTATAAAGCCACTTTGGTTAACAGAAATGAGTCTATGCAGGATAGGATTTAGTCTTCTAGCTAAAATTTTGGAAACAATTTTGTAGGAAAAATTGTTAGACTAATAGGTCTCAGGTGAGAAATTTGAAGGGGAATCAAGGCCAAACAAGTGTGAGTGAAATATTTTGCAAGCATTTTACCAGCGAAAAATTCAACAACAAATTCACAGATATCATATTTAATAGGGAAAAGGTACAAGTACCCCCTAAACTATGACCGAAATCCTAGAGACACACCTTAACTAAACTAAGGTCCTATTACCCCTCAAACCCATTTTTTTAGTAAATTTGTACACCTTTTTGGCTTACATGGCGTCCAAATATCTCCCACGCGCCTCAATTGCATGGAGTCACGGAGTGTGCCACGTAAGACAAAAGGTGTACAAAATTATTTTAAAAATGAGTTCAGGGGGTAGTAGGACCTTAGTTTAGTTAAGTTGTGTCTCTGAGATTTCGGTCATAGTCTAGGGGGTACTTATGCCTTATCCCTATTTAATAATATCCCAACAAGTGTGAAAAAACTTAGCATTGAAGCCATCTGGTCCTGCACCGGTTTCAGCACTCATATTGAATATTGCATCTTTGATTTCTTCCTCCATAGGAATTTTATGAAGTGCTTCATTATCATCATCTTGGAACACTTTCCAGAAAGTTGTTATTCATAGCAGGATGCTCCAAATTAAAAAGTTTCCTGTAACGCCTAATAGCAGCTTTGGCAATTTTGTTTCCCCCCTGAATCCATTTATCATTGTGGTTCTTGATCCTGTGAATATGAAGTTTCTTCCTCCTATCTCTAATAACACTGTGAAAATACTTGCAAATACAATCTCTTCTTTAAACCTACTGATTTGCCTAAGAAGAGCCTCTTGCATACTGGGACATTTCACATGCTCCTTGTTCAATTCCTCCTTGATTTGTTCAGTATTATTGACAAGACCCAGTTCTTCAAGAAGTTGCACCTTAGGTTTCCAAGTGTTAACATGTTCATAAATATCTCCAATAGTGTTTCTAGACCATTGACTGAGTCTTTTGCTGAGAGCTTTTAACTTACTTTCTAATCTCCACATGACATTACCCATGACATTCATATTCTAAGAATCTTGCACTACCTGAAGGAAGTTCTGATGTTGAATCCATAGGTTTAAAAACCTAAAGTATCTGATGAAATCAGTCTAATCAGAGTGGCTTTTCATCAGTAAAGGTCTGTGATCTGATCCAACTTTAGCCAAATATTTGATGGTGTTGGTTTGATAGTTTTCAGCCCATATATCATTAACAAACACTCTATCAAATCTTCTCCATATTCGTTTACCGGGTCTGCTGTTATTACACCAAGTGTATAGGACCAACTAAACCAATATCAGATAGTCCACATGCCTCTATTGTGCTAATAAAGTGAAAACACTTGCTAGCCCTGTGAGGTATGCCCCCTAGTTTCTCATTAGGATCCATTATTTTTTGAAACTGGTAACTTTGATCATTAGAATCCATCATTGCATTGAAGTCTCCTTCAATACACCATGGATCATCTATGCAGTTGCTCATACTTTCCAAACGATATCCCATAACTCTCTTCTTTCCAAGGAAGTGCATTTGGCATAAATAGCACATATGTATCATGGAGGTCATATGTGATTTACTTCGCATGGCGTATATTCTAGTAGTATGAGGAAATATGCTTATCGACTTTTTTATAGGACATTAATCTTTTTGGACGTAATCTGCAGCTGACATAGGGTTCTAGAATAACACTAAAGTTTCATGTTAGAAGTTTCAAATTATCATACTACACCAACATTTAAGTTGTATTATTTTCTTGGATTATCTATTTGTTAGAATATTGTTTTCATGCATTAACTACCACATGCACTACAATTTTTTCATGCACATTTCCTTATTAATTTTAGGCCATATATTGGCAAGTCTTTGCCTCAAGGTGGGAAAAGCGTCGAGGCGATCAAGGCCTCAAAGAAAGCAAGACCTCGAGGCGGGCAAGGGCTCGAAGGGGGAAAACTCTCAAGGCGGCAGGACCTCGGGGCAGGTGGAGCCTGGAAAAGGGAGAGGCCTCAGGGAAGACGGGGCCTCGAGGTAGGCAAGGCCTCGGGGTGGGGAAGCCACGAGGCAATCAGGCCTCGAGGGCAGGCGTCGGCCTCAGGCTTGGGGGACTCTGGGGTTCGGGGTGGGACCTCCGAGAGGTAAGGGGGCATCCAATGGGCCTGAGAGGGGCCTCAGAGGGGTGATCGGGAGGCCTACCTCGGGAGGGGGATCTTCCCTCAGAAGGGTGAGGGCTTCTCTCGGGAGGGGGGGGGGGTGATAGCCTGGCCTCTCTCTCGGGCGAGGGATGGACTGGCCTCCCTCGGGCGAGGGCTGTCCTGGCCTCCCTCTCGGGGTAGAGCTGGCCTGGCCTCCCTCTCGGGGTAGGGCACGGGGCTGGTCTCCCTCTGGGGGTAGGGCACAGGGCTGGACTCCCTCTAGGGGTAGGGCACGGGGATAGACTCCCTCTAGTGGTAGGGCATGGGGATAGACTCCCTCTTGGGGGTGCTGGCCTGGCCTCCCTCTCGTGCGAGGGCACGGGGCTGGCCTCCCTCTCCGAGTAGGGGCACGGGGCTAGCCTCCCTCTCCGGGTAGGGGCACGGGGCTGGCCTCCCTCTCGGGGTAGGGCACGGGGCTCGACTCTAGGGCAAGGGCTCGACTCCCTCTAGGGGTAGGGCACGGAGCTCGACTTCCTCTGGGGTAAGGCACGGAGATCGACTTTCTCTGGGGTAGGGCACGGGGATCGACTTCTTCTAGGGTAGGGCACGAGGCTCGACTTCCTCTGAGGTAGGGCACGGGGCTGGAGGGAGTCCAGGTCTGGCCTCCCTCTAGGAGGAAGGACCTGGCGTGGCCTGCCTACAGAGGAGAGCTATTTCGGGTTTGATGTCGTTTCTTGAGGTCGAGGCTCAAGTCAGGTCTCCGGTCGGGTGCCGGATCTTACTTAGGTCAGGTCAAGGTTAGCACGTATGAGGTCGGGGTAGCCAATGTGGGTTAGTCGAATTTCTGGTCGGGTTAGGTCTTGGGTAGGGTGTCGGGGTCATGTCTTTAGTCAGTTCAGTTCTGGTCTTGGGGTCACGTTCGAGTCTCAGGTCGGTGGTTAGGGTCTTGGGGTCGAGTGTCCAGCATATATAAGGTCGGGTTGGGTCTCAAATTGGAGGCAGGTATCTTAGGTCTCGAGTCGGGATCGAGTTCATGTCTTTGGTGAGGGTCGGGATCGGGTCTAAGTCTTAGGTCTCGGGTCGAAGTTAGAATTCAGGTTAGGATCGAGTCTTTGTGGTCGGGTCACGTAATTAGGGTGTTGGGGTCTTTGATTTGCTCAAGGTCGAGTGTCAGGGTAAGGGTGGTGTGTCAGGTTTGGGTCGTTGGTTCATGTCTTAGGTTGGGTGTCGGGGGGTTTGGGTTGGAATTAGGTTCAGGCTAAGGTCGAGTGTTCGAGTCGGGTGGTATGGTCTCAGGTAAGGTCAAGGTCGGGGCCTTGGGGTTGAGTTCGGGTTTCAAGTAAAGATTGGGTTCGAGTCTTAGGTCTTGGGATGTGGTCGAGCGTCGGGGCCAGGGTAATGTCTCGGGTCTGGGTTGGAGTTGGGTTTGAGTCTCAGGTCGGGGTAGGGTCTAGTCTGGGTCGGGGTAGGGGTCGGGTATCGGGGTTCGAGTCTAGTCTTGGGTGACTACAAGAAAAATAGCTTTTAGCGAGAGAAAATTGGTCTTTAAAAGCCTAAATTTGATCCCTATTAATGAATTACGATCGGAAAAATATGGTCGTCAGCGATCGCTGAAAGCTCCGTTGTGAAAAGTATATTACCGGATTGGAAAACCGTGTACCTCTTTTTTGACTAAATTATCCCTTCGCTAGCTCATATCGGTCATTATTAGTGTTTTTAGCATAAATTTTTTAAAATTAATTGTATTATACTTTTAACAACTAAACATCCCTACGCTAGTATTATAATTTATTAGATATAATTAGATTACTAATATACACATCCATCACTTGAAATAGTAAATACCCATATATATTAGTTTCAGGTAATGTGTGTTGCATGGTTGTTCTTTATTATGATGATAATAAAAAATATTATCTATAATAGTTTTGAGTTATAAAATGGAAATATTGGTGGAGTTGGGAGTGGAAATTTTTAACCACTACTGCTTATATGTTTTTCTCTTTAAGATTGTTATTCCTCTTTCATATTTAGAAAGATAAATTTTAATGTTGTTCATATTTGACTTTTAAGTACTCCTTCATGTTAAATTAAATTACCTCATTTGTTAGAACTAGTTTTGACGCACGTGCATTGCACGTGAATATCAAACCATGTACTACCCTATTTTTTAAAATAATATAAATATTATTAAATAAAAAAATTAAGTAAGCAATTATAAAATAATTGATAAAGTATAAGTTCCTATGAGTAGTGGATGTAAACTTTCTTATGATTACTACCGAAAGTTGGTCACTCTTAAAATCGCTTAGTTACACCTCTTAAATTTAGTTTCTCCTCTCTGACCCATAGTGCATTACCTAGTTATTATTGTTTTGTTGGACTTCTTACTTTTAATATAATAAATATAAATAAAATAATTATATAAAATATATAAGATATACTAAATTGGATGTTTTTAGTTGGAGTATTATATTAATTTAATATTCTTGTTAGGGATTTTTCAAATTTCATTGAACTTAAAAGGAGAATAGAAAACATAAAAAAATCTTAGTTTTAAAATGCGAGGAAACCCCTCCATTTATAGTTAACGAAGAAAGTCACAACCCTTCGAAAAGGTCACAATCCATCAGAAAAGTCACAACTCTTTGAAAAGTCGTAACTGTTCAATGTGAAATGGTGTTTTCTTTTAATATCATATGATATAATATAATATAATAAATAAATAAATATAATATAAAATATAGAAGAGACACTAAATAGGGTGTTTTAAGAAGAAGAATAGGAGGAGGAGGAGGAGGAGGAGAAAGAGGGGGGGGGGAGGAGGAGGAGGAGGAGGGGGAGGGGGAGGGAGATATATTTAACTGAATAAAAATAAAAGCACAACAAATAAATTGGAAATGAAGGAGAACTTATTAAATCTAGTTTGGACTCTTGAAATAAGGTTTTGGTCAAATCATTTTTCTCCAACAGTTTGAGACTTACACAACTTGAACACCAAGTTGTAGTTTGTGCAACGGAAAATCATTAGACTTCTTATGGGAAAATGCACAAGTACCCCCCCCCCCCAGCTTATGCCCGAAATTTCAGAGACACGCCTAAATTATACTAAGGTCCTATTACCCCCCCCCCCCAAACTTATTTTATAAATACTTTTCTACCCCTTTTCGGCCTACGTGGCACTATCAACCATATAGCTTGAAAGTATTGTCCAACACGCGCCGGCCCCACTTTTTTAACTTTCTAAAAAGACAAGCTATCAGTTCAAAAAGTAGCTTTTACACTTCCCAAAATTTCATCTTCCGTTTTGAATTTTAACTTTACCAAAAGGAACAAGGGAAAGAACAATTATCTTCAAAAATTCGATTTTCAGACTCATAATCGATTTTCTATGTTAGATTTTGATACTTAGTGTTCGATTTCAGTCGTGCATGTGTGGGTTGATTTCAGTCGTGCATATGTGGGTCGATTTCAGTCATGCATATGTGGGTCGATTTCATTCTTTTAAGTTATCAAGAATCGTGGTTGAGTTCAAAGGTTAGTTTTTTCGTTATTTTATTTTGTGTTTTTTGTTATTGTTATACTTAGATTCCGTAGGGGTTATGATATGTTGTTAAATATAGATTTCGATCTATGAGTGAAATGTAACTTCATGCTTATTTTTTAGGGTTTATGGAGGTTTGTTTTTTAAAAGATGAATACTCCGATAAAGAAGAAGACATATGAGGTTGATAAGGGGTTTTTTTTTCAACTTTATTTTAACACATGGCCAATTTTTATTGGTCAGTGTTGTCTAAAAATAGCACTCACGCGCCTAACTTAGGTGAAGTCACGAACTCAGCCACATAGGCCGAAAAGGGGTAGAAAATTATTTATAAAATAAATTCGGGGGGGAGGGGTAATAGGACCTTAGTAAGAAAAAGAATAGAAAACTTAAAAACCGTAGTTTAAAAGTGTGAGAAAACCTCTCTATTTATAGACAACTAAGGATAGTATGAAAATGTCCTTATCATGCCTTATTAGATAAGTCACAACTCTTCAGGAAAAGCACAACTTTTTGGAAATGTCATAACTCATCGAAAAAATCACAACTCTTCGGAAAAGTCACTACCCATCAATGTGAAATGGTGTCACCTTTTAATATAATATAGAACAAATAAATAAATATAATATATACTAAATTGGGTGTTTTTAAGTTGGGGGTATTATAGTAATTTAATATTCAAGTTAGGGAGTTCATGTTTTTAAGGTAGTATAGAGATAGATAGATAGATATATAGATAGATATGGATAATATGATATGATAAAACACAAATTACTAATATACCCATCAAAATAGTGGGACAATATTTTCTTTTCTACTCCTATAAAATCGAATAAAATTGGTGTAAAAAGACAATATCTTTGAACAACTATATATTAGCAAACTAAAGTGGGTTTCTTTTGGACTTAAACTTGTTCTTTAAGATTTTCTGCCACTTCAACTATCTTCCAGGACTTCTATTGATGATATCCTATGATCTGTTAACAAGGCAAAAGTCACGTTAGTTTACTACTAAGATAGCTCCTGGTAGCACCTTTTGTTAAGAGAAACATGAATATTGAGGATTACTAGATTGGAATTATTATCACAATATACGCGGTATAATTTTCACAAGTAAGTGCACACAAATCTTACTTCTACCTTTAGGGGTGGTAGAGAGATTGTTTCTTAAAGGCCCTCGTCTAATGAAGAAAAAAAGTACTGATAGTTAAAGTAATAATATAACCAACTACTGTTATTAGACATAAATCTTAAGATTCACATTTTTTCTAGATGCATTTTCCTTACTTGGTTTGCAGCATTCATCACACAAAAGAAATCTAGTGATTGATGATTCTGTCACAAAATACAAAAGCAACAGAAAATTTAGGCCATTTTAGCCTCACAATGTCATGAGATATTCCTAGTCAGATGATATTCTAGGACACAAATACAATTATCCTTAGGATGACTATGATGATATTAAGATGTTCAACTCACCTTCGCTTGTCGTGAGAAAATGTGATTAAACAATGGAGCATCTTTCACAGTTCATAGTATTCATCGAAACACAACTGATAGCCTCGTAGTTTGCTGCCAGATGCATGGAAATGGTATGCCTTTGCATCTTAGAAAGCTTCAGCTTTGCTTGCGACACAACTCATGGAAACAGAGAATTCAATATAAAACATATATAATTAACCACAGATATGGAACATAGTAAGAGACAAAAAGGATATCCAAATGACAAATGAGTGTATAATTGTGATGAGTGCAAAAAATCATTCTTTAAGCCATTCCAATCATTGTAGGAAGAGTTTATTGTCTTCCTTTCTATTATAACAGGAAAAAATGATACCAAGTCTTAGTAAAAGATTTGCAGTTCTTATGCCACCTAAGTATCTATCACGATACCTTTGTGTCAAAGCTACTCCTGTGGATCCACTAGCAACACCAAGTAAAGGGAAAAGGTACAAGTACTCCCCTAGATTATGACCGAAATCCCACTCACACCTTAACTAAACTAAGGCCCTATTACCTGCTTGAACCCATTTCTTTTGAAATCCAAAGCCGAAGCCGAGCGAGCGACGACGACGGCGCGAGGGGGCACCTTCTTCTTAACCCTTTAAGAACTAAAGGAAGTGTTTCCTAATATAAGGACAACAATTTCCTTTCTTCTACCAATATGGTAAATATGACTTTTCATTTGCACTTTGCAATGACTTTTCATTTTTCCTCCAAAATTGGTTCCCCCACTTTCATTGGTTCTTCCACTTTCCATTTTCTCTTTTTATTTCTCATTCACACCTTGCTAAACTCAACAATCCCCCACATGAATGGGGAATGGCTATAGTTAAAACATATGCATGAAAAACTTGTGTGTCTTGTAAGTAAGGGTTAATTGCATCTGGATAAGTAGGTTTCCCTTTAAACTTTTCGTAGTGAACATATATCGGATATACTCGGTCAATCGGTAGATTTGATATCTTTGAACCATCGAGTTTTAGTGTATACCTAGACAGCATAAGTCACACAATCAACCCTTGAACTGTTTTTGGTTCTCATTATTTTGTTCGTTTCAGCCATGAACACATCTCGGTTAAT